>CM040184.1:80870453-80872953 GCA_022606455.1 Callitettix versicolor
AAAGAAATGGTTATGAACAATCGCCGAATCACAATTAGAGAAGTAGCTGATGATGTTGGCATATCGATTGGATCATGTCATGCCATTGTTTCCAATGTTTTGTGTATGAAACGCATGGCAGCAAAATTCGTTCCAAAATTGTTGAATTTTGAACAAAAACAGCGGCGAATGGAAGTCGCTCAGTAGTCACTAAATGATGTCAACGACGATGCAGAATTATTGAAACGCATTATAACAGGTGACGAAACAGGTTTACTGATATGACGTCGAAACTAAGGCTCAATCATCCCAGTGGAGGCATTCTGGCTCGCCAGGACCTAAAAAGGCTCGACAAGTGCTGTCGAACGTGAAGGTTATGCTCACTGTGTTCTTCGATATTAATGACATAATGCATCATGAATTCCTGCCAACAGGTGAAACGGTCAATAAGGAGTAAGTACTACCTACAAGTTCAACGCCGTTTGCCTGAAGCAATCCGAAAAAAACGCCCGGATCTGTGGAAAAACAATTCATGGCTTTTGCACCACGATAATGCACCAGCTCACACTTCATTGCTTGTTCGTGAATTTTTGGCCAAAAACAGTACTGTAACGATGCCCCAGCCTCCATATTCGCCAGACATGGCTCCGTGTGACTTTTTCCTATTTCCAAAAATAAAGAGAACCTTAAAGGGCCGTCGTTTTACAGCCGTAGATGACATTAAAAGCGCATCGCTGAAAGAACTAAAGGCTATCTCAAAGATCGAGTTTGAGAAGTGTTTCGAGGATTGGAAGAAGCGCTGGCACAAGTGCATAGTCTCCAATGGGGACTACTTTTGAAGGCGACAACATCAATGTAGAAGAATAAATAAATATTTTGTTCAAAAAATTGAAATTCTCGTTACTTTCTGAACACACCTCGTATTTGCAAACGTCGATTTTATATTTTAATAAATTTACCGGAAAACACGATTTTCACGCGGTCTTTCTACTGCTAGCTACTTTGAAGGTTCTTAACTTCGTTACATTACACGCCACAAAAATGCTGTCAAGTATGTTATGCTATAGTCATCTGTTAATGTCTCCACCGAATTTGGCAAAAATTGAAAGTATTGTGTTCATTTTGTTGCCCGTAATTTTGTTGAAATACGGTAATTTTTTAAAAGACGTATGTAATTTTACAACAGTATTGTCAAGGCTTATGTTCAATCTGATTTGTAATTGTGTGATAAATCAACGTAAAGTTAATTAAACGAAATATGAATTAATTTGAACACTAGCGTACTAGTACAGTCACATGGCATGTACTATAGACCTCTGGAGTGTAAATAAAATTTAAAATGGAACAATTGTCACGCTCTGTAGGTCTATAGCGAGAGCCACCCGACAGTACTTTTTTTAATTTATTTTATTTTACGCTACAACTAAGTAATAAAACTTATCTAGCAGCTTAAATCTAATAACAGTTAACTATTAGGCGGAATTTAGTCCACTGATTTAAGTCCACCAGATATCCACTGCGGGAAACAAAGTATCATCACTGCACTAAATCTACAGGCTTGGTTCTCTTAAGTCTCCTTATTACCCTGTTGGTACTTGAGATCTGGAGCACTGCTGGATTTTCATGATTAAGCTTATTTAAATGCTTAATTGCTGTAATTTTAATTTCCTCATTTACTGTGTTCATCTTTAAATCTCTGTGGATGTCATCATTCCTAATATACCAAGGAGCGTTAACAATTCCACGTAGCACCTTGTTTTGGAAGTTTTGTATAATTTTAATATTGGATTTCTTGGTGCAACCCCAAAGTTGTAAGCCATACCTACAGATTGGTTGCAAAATGTGTTTATATAATAACAATTTGTTGTGTATGTTAAGTTGGGAACTTCGTCCAATCAACCAATATATTTTCCTATACTTAATAGCTCTTCTTTTTTCTTTTTGACGTGCGCTTTCCATTTTAATTTAGTGTCGAGTGTCATACCAAGGTACTTTGCCTCATTTGCATATGGAATAGCTTGTTCGTTTATGTACACTGTTATCTTCTTGATTTTTCTGTTTCTAAAATTTACATGAATTTATTTTTTTTATTTAATTTAATGCGCCACTTTTTTGTCCAAGCATTAACTTTGTTGACCGCATTTTGTAGCTTACCAGTAGCTTCTTCTACAGTGCTCCCTACGGCCAGAATAGCAGTATCGTCAGCAAAGGTGGCCATTGTGGTATCTTGATTTACTGGTATACAATAAGTACAGTACTGGTCCAAGAACACTACCCTGGGGTACTCCAGCAGATATTTCTTTGAAGTCAGAGTATTCACTTCCATGTTATACTCTAAACAGTCTGTCAGATAAATAAGACTGTAGGATTTCACAGAACCCGACAGTACATAGCGGCGAGTGTTACTAGAATTTAATTTCGTTTCAGTAAATTCAAGTTTACTCATTAAACACAATTATAAATCTAATTTATGTTGAAAATACAGAGTAAAATTACAGACGCCTGTTAAAGAATTATTTCG
>CM040184.1:80877953-80882953 GCA_022606455.1 Callitettix versicolor
TGCGTCAAGGTCTGTACAAACAAGAATAAGCCCACCGTTTGTTAGTTTAGTGATAAGGTATTTTATCTGCGCCGAGAACAATGATTTGATGCAATTAAAGTTGGTACAAACGTGCCGTAAAACTGGCAACACCGCGACTTTAACTGTTTCGTAAGAAAATCGCAACAAAATTTGTAAAATGTAAATTTACGCAGATTTCGATGGTGGATTCGGTTTTTTTTCAAAAATACGCAAGATAAAATCGTTACGCGTTTGAAATGGCCGCCATTTTGAAACTGTTGAACGGATTTTGATCGGTAACGGACTTTTGTAAGCTAAAAACAATATCGATTATCGTGCCTGGAATACGAATGTGAGCGTGCAAACACACACACACACACACACACACACACACACACACACACACACACCAATGAATACAGAATCTATAGATTCTATAGATTGCACACACACACACACACACACACACCAATGAATACAGAATCTATAGATTCTATAGATTGCACACACACACACGCACACACGCACACACACACACACACACACACACACACACACACACACACACACACACACACACAAATACCAAAAATCTACCGAGCCTGAAATTTAAACGTGTTGACCTGATAGTGGAAGTCATTAATTTGTGAGAATTAAATGAAACTTTGTACAGCCTAAGTTGTACAGTTTTTTATAGCGTTGTTCACAAATATTACTAAAAATTTTTTTACTGTATAGTTTAAGGTTTGTAGCTTTTTAAGTGATGCAGATTTGTAGCATTTTTTGTACTTATATTCAGAGTATTTGCAAATTAGATTTGTCTGTTTAACGTTATTGAAGCAAAAATAACAATAAAATGCAACTTTTTCCCGTAAAATTACCCCTAACGAGTTACGAGGTAAGGGTTAAATAAATAATGTTTAACTAATAATACGTGACGTTAAAAATTCAAGATAAAATATTTGCGTACTTGAATAAGAAAAATTCGAAAGTGATTTTTTTCATTTAGGCCTACAACCCTTAAAAAAATACCAAACGTACTAGAAGTACGGCCACCGTTATAAAAAGCATGCTCGATATCAGCGGCTAAAGTTCAAGTAGTTCGACTATCTGCCGCTACGAATGCTGCAAGCTGCAAGAACAGCGGGTTGAGACGTTTGAGAAAATAAACAGTACTGTTATATATTTAACCGTAGTTGAACGCTTCGCTACAAGATGCCGCCAGCAGCGAGCGCTCACATATCTCTCATAAGGGTTATCATTCTACTACGTATATATTCAAATGGTTTAACGGTAGAATTAATAAAAAATATACTCTCAGGATATTTTGATATGATTTCGTTACTGTAGTAAGTAAATTGAAGTCAAGGGAGGAATATACAAGGGGAAATATAATAATATTGCTGAAATTAAGAAAATTGTTTAACACCCTTGTACAACTATTCTCTTTATTTGTTTCACCCAACTTTGGGGTACACCAAATCAATCACTTTTTAATGTCCTGTGCCTTCCTCGTAGCCCAGTATTGCTTCATTCGTTGTGATCTTGCTTTTCTTTCTTCGTCAGAGATTTGGATCGTTCGTTTGGATTTGACTTTGCCTTGGAACCGTTGCTTCTTGTCCTTGGTTATTTTTTTGGCTGTTCTGTCCATGAGCATAGTGTCAGTGATCTGCAGTTCTGTTATGTCTTTCTCCGTTTCTCTAAACCAAAGTGGTTTGGCTCTTCTACTGCGAAAGTAGTCAAATATTTTTTGGTTAGTCTATTTTTGTCCATTCGGAGGATGTGTCCATAAAAATCAATTCTCCTTTTTCTTATTGTGTCTGATAGTGTTTCAGTTTTTTGGTAAAGAATTTCATTACTGATGTGGAGTAATTGGTTGTTACGGAATTTGGGGCCTAAGATTTTTCGTAATATCTTTCTTTTATCTCCAGCCTTTCAAGTAGGCCCTGGGTTGTGAGAGATAATGTTTCAGCTGCATATAAGGCTTCTGGTTTAATTACCGTATGATAATGCCTTATCTTTGTATTCCAGGAGAGGGACTTCTTGTTGTATGTGTCCTTGGTAAGTTGGAAGGCTAATTCAACTTTATTTCTCCTAGATTCCATAGCTTTTTCCTCTAGGGCGTTCCAGCTGATCCATTCCCCAAGATATTTGAATTCTTTCACTATCTTAATGTATTGTTCTCCCACTTGAAGCTTTTTTGGTGGTTTTTGTATGTTTGTCAATATTTTAGTCTTTTCAAATGAAACTTTAACTCCCATTTTTAACGCTTGCTTCTGGAGTTCAAGAGTCTGTTCCTTACCTTCTTCCAGTGTCTCAGCTAGTAAGGCCATGTCATCCGTAAAAGCCAAACAATTTACCTTAATACCTTTGTTCTTAGTTCCTAGTCTGATTCCACTATGCGTATTCACGTTCCACTCTCTAACTACTGTTCCTAGAGCACAATTAAATAGCAATGGAGAGAGTCCATCTCCTTGTCGGACTCCTGTTTTTATCTCAAAAGGGGTGGAGAGTTCTCCCTTGAATTGAATATTGGAGAATGTATTAGTTAATGTTTCCCTGATAAGATTTGTGGTTTTATCAAGGTCTAGTTCTTTAAGAACCGAGAATAAGGATTCCCTATCTATAGAGTCGTATGCTTTTTGAAAGTCAATAAAAGTGATAACATACGATTTAGCCCTTGACTTTTGGTAGTTCATGATGTGTTTGAGGTTAAGGATTTGTTCCGGACAGGATCTCCTTTTCCAGAAACCCGCCTGGTATTCTCCATGTTGATGGTCCAATTGAGGTTCTGCCCTATGTAGTACAACTATTATTACAGTGGTTTTTCACAAAATAGGAATTACTTTAAACCCAAAAAAAAAAAACTGTATTCAGTCTGTTTCAAATCTTTGTTCTAAAACTACGTTATCATATAGTCATTTGTGACGTCACCTCTTTGTTTCTATAACTGTTTATAATCGGTTTTAAGTAGGCCTACAAACACATGAGTCACGGTACAATTTATGCGTTAACTACAAGAATCCATAACGTGATGACGTCACAAGTAATAAAAATTACTTATCAAAACCGGGTGTACAGATTTAGCAGCAAAGTCCGTTTCCGGTCGCAAAGGGCAAATGAGTTATTTTCGGCGAATTTTTGTTGGGAAATGAGTTATTTGAACCATCCATCACGGTAAGACTCGGACCCGGCAATTTGCAACGTGTGCGTGACTTCTAGACCACTTTTTGTGCGGTCGACGTGATTGTTTTTCATGTATAACCCTTAAAACGTACCTACGTTTAATCGTTGAGTATAAACAGACTATAAGTACAGCCGATATAAAAAGTGTGCTCGATATTAGCGGCTCAAGTCCAAGTAGTTGCACTATCTGCCGCTACGAATGCTGCAAACTGTAAGGACTGCGGAGGGAGACGTTTGATAAAATAATCTATACTATTATGTACGTTAACATATTATATTTATTTTTTTAACCGCTCACTTTTTGAAAATCTTGGTTTCTGAAGATCAAAATCTGCTTAAGTTTGCATTTTAAACTTTCAATTCTGTCGAATACACGAAAAAGTAGGGTTCGTTTTCGTTCATTTTTTATAAAGTTTAGATTTTCACAACCGTGTAAGATAAATGGAAATTTTGTTTGAAAATCTGCTTACATTACGGGATTGTATTACTGAACAGTTATTTTGAATTGTACAGTACGTGTGGCCTCAATGCGGTATTTACAGAGTGACCAACATAATATGACATATATTGCTATACTGTGATGGTTTCCAAAATATGCGACGTATTGGGGAATTGTCGAAGATGTTATGAGGTAGTGCTCGGCTATTGATCGTACAAAAATTTCTTCGTCGTCTGGATTCGTTTGATAAAATTTAATTAAAATAATGCAGCAAGACCTCTTTACAGCCCTGCAACAAGTTGTTTATATTTTTTTTATTTATGTATTTTAATTTATTGAAGTGACTTCTTATCGCTCCGTACGAGTGTATGTTTTGCACGGGAAAAATTCAGTTTGTCGTCACGGAACGCTCTGACATATCCGTACGCGCACTCAAGTGAACATTATTACAACACCTTTTTTGTGATTGATAAAATGTATTTTTGAAGTAATAACGTGTATGGTCGCGGTTGACAAAAATGGGTATAAACACAGCATATATTGTTCATGTATACGAGGTGTCTTCAGAAAGTAACGAGAATTTTAATTTTTTGAACAAAATATTTATTTATTCTTCTGCATTGATGTTGTCACCTTCAAAATAGTCCCCATTAGAGATTATGCACTTGTGCCAGCGCTTCTTCCAATCCTCGAAACACTTCTCAAACTCGATCTTTGAGATAGCCTTTAGTTCTTTCAGCGATGCGCTTTTAATGTCATCTACGGCTATAAAACGACGGCCTTTTAAGGTTCTCTTTATTTTTTGGAAATAGGAAAAAGTCACACTGAGCCATGTCTGGCGAATATGGAGGCTGGGGTATCGTTACAGTACTGTTTTTGGCCAAAAATTCACGAACAAGCGATGAAGTGTGAGCTGGTGCATTATCGTGGTGCAAAGGCCATGAATTGTTTTTCCACAGATCCGAGTGTTTTTTTCGTATTGCTTCATGCAAACGGCGTTGAACTTGTAGGTAGTAATCCTAATTGACCGTTTCACCTGGTGGCAGGAATTCATGATGCACTATGCCATTAATATCGGAGAACACAGTGAGAATAACCTTCACGTTCACTCGCACTTGTCGAGCCTTTTTCGGTCTTGGCGAGCCAGAATGCCTCCACTAGGATGCTTCACCACAGGCCTTTGTTAACATTTCACACACTTTGTTACACTTTATTCCATTTTTTACGCAAAATTTGATACAAATTCTTTGATCCATTTCTTTTAACAAACGAAAATCGCCGAGCTCATAAAAACACGTCTAACCTCAGTGGCTTTCACAGACAAAGTCAACAATGAAAACAGCTGAAAGTTTTATCATACTTCAAGGGTATGTAT
>CM040184.1:80887953-80967953 GCA_022606455.1 Callitettix versicolor
TTTTACATCTTCTTCTCCTTGTTCTTCTTCTTTTTGTTCTTCTTCACCTTCTTTTCCGTTTTCTACGCCTTCTACATTTCCTTCTCGTTCTCCTTTTTCTTTTCTTCTTCCTCTCGTCCTCCTTCTCCTTCTTTACTTTCTTCTCCTTGTTTTTATTCTTCTCTTCTTTCTTTTCGTTGTTCTTCTCCTTTTGCTTCTCCTTTTTCTTCTACTACTAATACTTCTTCTTCTATCTTTTTCTTCTACTACGTCTTCTTCTATTACTACTTTTTCTTCTTCTACTACTACTTCTTCTTCTTCCCCTACTACTACTTCTTCTTCTTCTTCTACTACTACTACTACTACTACTACTACTACTACTACTACTACTACTACTACTACTACTACTACTACTTCTTCTTCTTCTACTACTACTTTTTCTTCTACTACGTCTTCTTCTACTACTATTTCTCCTTCTTCTTCTTCTTCTTCTACTACTACTTTTTCTTCTTCTACGTCTTCTTCTACTACTATTTCTCCTTCTTCTTCTACTACCACTTTTTCTTCTTCTACGTCTTCTTCTTCTACTATTACTACTACTTCTTCTTCTTCTACTACTACTACTTCTTCTAATACTAATTTTTCTTCTACGTCTTCTTCTTCTACATCTTCTTCTTCTCCTCCTCCTCCTTATTCTCATTCTTCTTGTCTCCTTCCTCTTCCTATTCCTTTTTTATCTTCTTATTTTCCTCCTTCTTGTTGACAGAACTTAGGTGGATTTTACATCAACATCAAATCTCTGGCATCCCAGCACAGCTTGACAATGTTCTTTTCTTTTTGTTGTTCCCTGTCCAGTCTTGAACACTCAAGCAAGCGAATGTCATCTACGACTGAACTCGGCGGATAGTGCGTTATTTTGCCTGAAATGTACCGACCATCTCTAAGCGCGATGTCAGACAGTCGCGCCAAGTGTCGAATTTGAAGTAATCAGCGGTCCCCTGAAGTAATCAGTAATCTCCTTCTTTCTTTCATTCTTTCCTCTCCTTCCCAGATCCTTTACTGTGTCCATCCATGTCACTCGTGGTCTTTCCTCTATTTCTCCTTCCAATCGGTTTGACTTCCAAAATATTTTTCGGGATCCTCTCTCTCTCCATTTTATTGACGTGACCATAAACAGTCTTATGTTGTAAAATATGTGGTAAACATCGAGTGTTCTCAAAATCGGGTCCTTCGATTTTCATAATATTTTTCTCAAAATATAGTTCATGCAAAGAAAACCTATGCACTATCACTATAGTTACGAAAAATCCCGCAGGGGGTGCAGGCTAGCTGCACCTATTGAGAGGATTTAGACGTCCCTCACGGTACCCGAGCCTAACACACATTTACGACTTTAACATTTTACACTCACACTTACATTTAGGGAGGCGATAATAGCCTCAATGTGCTTAAGTCACGGAAAACCGGTTCAGGGGCTATTGCAAGTACTGAAAATCTGCATAACACATTTTGATCATATATTGAGCTTCGTAAGTCAAGTCATTGTAGCGAATTGAACAGATTTAGTGAAATAAGTAGTGTTTGTTTGTCGATAACTTCCCGAACGGAATCTTTTGTGGAGTTGAACGTGGGAGAGTTTTTGTGATGTTTGTGAACCGTTTGTCTGTTTTCAGATCGCAGGGGGAGCCGTGTTGACTGTTGGAATCTGGCTGAACCTGGATAAGAAGTCCTTCCTCGCGTTCACGAAGATTGTCGAGGAACAAGTCAACGTTCAGGAGGTGAGTTCAATTTGCATTCGTAGAACTAATATTTTGATTGATACGACAGGGGAAATCACCTAGCCCCGTAATAATGAGGGCCGTTCAGAGGTGAAAGCGGGAAGCCCACAAACTGAATGAAGCTCCGGGAGAGCCCAAATAATAAAAAAAGGGAATATTTTTGGAGATCCCTATAAACAGTATTTTAATGGTATGATAATCGCCGTAAGCAACTGTCTCGCGCCGGGGTGAGAACCCACGACGGACGCCCTCCGCCTCACCAAGTAAGTAAAGAAACGATGAAAGTAGTGGTATTTCACCGGCGACGGAAGTTTCCGTCTCCCACTTATGCTACACCTCTCATGTCTCCTTACAGTGCCAGACTAGAGTCAAGCTCAACAGGGTCTTCTTTCCCCGCTAATTTTTCCAAGCCCGTTCCCTTGGCAGTGGTTTCGCTAGATAGTAGATAGGGACAGTTACTACTAAATTAAGTAGTAACTGTCCCTATCTACTATCTAGCGAAACCACTGCCAAGGGAACGGGCTTCCCCGGGGGACCCCTAGGGTCATCCCTGGGTGCACGAGAAGGTGTTGGATTCGTGGGGGTAGTGGTGGTGTTGGATAGTAGATGTCTGTCTTCTTCTTTGATCTTCTTCTGTTAAGTGGGGATGGTGGTAAACCCTCGTGGTAGAGACACCATTTCCTTTAGCAATTTATTGCACTTAATTTAGTAGTAACTGTCTCGCTGATGTGATGGAAGCGAATTTCTAAAAAAAATTCATCTAACCTTCTTTTTGAAAATCTTAATTTCAACATCATAAAAAACATTAAAAAATCTTCAAAGCGAGAAGCCCACAAACTGAATAAAGCGCCGGGATAGCCCAAATATTAAAAAAGGGAATATTTTTGGAGACCATAAAAACAGTATTTTAATGGTATGATAATCGCGGTACGCAACTGTCTCGCTGATGTGATGGAAGCAAATTTCTAAAAAAAAAATTCATCTAACCTTCTTTTTGAAAATCTTAATTTCAACATCTTAAATAACATTAAAAAATCTTCAAAGAGAGAAGCCCACAAACTGAATAAAGCTTCGGGTGAGCCCAAATAATAAAAAAGGGAATATTTTTGGAGACCCTAAAAACAGTATTTTAATGGTATTACAATCGTGGTACACATCTGTCTCGCTGACGTGATGGAAGCGAATTTCCAAAAAAAATCATTTTACCTTCTTTTTGAAAATCTTAATTTCAACATCATAAAAAACATTAAAAAATCTTCAAAGCGAGAAGCCCACAAACTGAATAAAGCGCCGGGATAGCCCAAATATTAAAAAAGGGACTATTTTTGGAGACCCTAAAAACAGTATTTTAATGGTATGATAATCGCGGTACATATCTGTCTCGCTGACGTAATGGAAGCGAATTTCTAAAAAAAAATTCATCTAACCTTCTTTTTGAAAATCTTAATTTCAACATCATAAAAAACATTAAAAAATCGTCAAAGCGAGAAGCCCACAAACTGAATAAAGCTTCGGGTGAGCCCAAATATTAAAAAAGGGAATATTTTTGGAGACCCCTATAAACAGTATTTTAATGGTATGATAATCGCGGTACGCAACTGTCTCGCTGATGTGATGGAAGCGAATTTCCAAAAAAAAAATCATTTTACCTTCTTTTTGAAACTCTAATTTCAATATCATAAACAATATTAAAATCCGCGTATACCGTCCTTTTAAACGTTCAAAACGCTATAACGTTATAAAATCGATTTTGGTAATGCTTATACAAGTACGTTACGTAGTGAAATGTTTCAACAGTTTCAAAATGGCGGTAATTTCAAATATTAAAAAAATAAACTTTTTTGTCTTACAGCGTTAAAAACTGTATAAATTATTATTTTTTTTTTTAAATCAATAAAATTAAGAAATTTGCGAGTTTGAATGCTGATTATGATAGTGTGATCTAAATTCGTTAAAAAAAGAAAAATACTTTGGAAATTCGCTTCCATCGCGTCAGGGAGACTTTATTCATTTCGGATTTCGTTACAGCGATTAGAATTATGAAACTAAATATGTCGCAAACGATGAAAATCTGAACCGATTTTAAGAAAATACGCTGTGTTAGCGGTGTTTTTCAATAGGTAACGAATCGAACTGTTTTGGGCTATAGCGAGCCGGGCTTTTTTTAGGTTATTTCTGGTCTGTATTTCATCGAAATCGTTAGAGCGTAAACGCTGACCAAAATCGATTTTCGTGCCGAGTTTGTGAATCAAATAGGACCAAAATTGCTAACGTAGACGGATTTGACATTTTGTTTTAGGCCTGAAGATGAAACAGTTAAGGTTTCGAAACCACGGTAGCCTTTACGAGGTGAACAAAAAGACCACTAGACGGAAAAAAGGTCATAATCCTAATTATTGATTTTCTTGTGAAAACTTCCTTGATAAGTCACTGTCGATCCAGAGCCGGGACCTTGAAATGAGCGCCGATGATTTCGATAGCAGATTGGTGTTCACATGTCTTGGAATCATTTTTATCGAATTCCGATTGGAGAGTGAGCTCTACAGCGTTCATCATGGTAAGACCCAGACCCGGGGCCTTGAATAAACGCCGATCCTGAAATCTAGATCACTTTTTGCGGAATCGTTCACTCATGCACACACACACACGCACGCACGCACGCACGCACGCACGACCGTACACATAGACACAAGCGCGCGCGTGCACGCACGCACGCGCACATACACACAACACACGTGCGCGCACAAACACACACACACGCGCACACACAAACACACAAAGACGCACACATACAAACATACACACACACAACACACGCGCGCGCGCGCACAAACACACACATGCACGCACGCGCTCGCGCACGCGCGCGCGCACACACACACACACACACATACAAACACATACACTCTCTCACACACACGCGCACAAACACACATGCACGCACGCACGCGCGCACACTAACACACGCAGACGCACACATACAAACACACACACACACACACACACATATATATATATATATATATTCAACACGCGCGTGCGCACAAACACACATGCACGCACGCACGCACACACAAACACACACATACAAACACATACACTCTCACACACACACAACACACACGCGCGCGCACAAACACAGTGCACGCACGCACGCGCGCACACGAACACACGCAGACGCACACATACAAACACACACACACACATTCAACACGCGTGTGCTCACAAACACACACGCACGTGCGCGCGCACACACAACACATACATGCACACATGCACGCGCACACACAAACACACATAGACGCACACGTAGATACAAACAAACACACATAGACGCACACATACATACAAACAAACACACACACATACACACACGCACATACACTCATACATACACAGACACGCGCGCGCGCGCGCGCACACACACACACACACACACACACACACACACACACACACACACACACACACACACACACACTAAAAATAAGAATCTGCGCTCATTTCAATATCCCCGGCCCCACCAGTAGCACTTTTTCCACAGGAAAATCGCTAAAAAAAAACTTAATTGTACGACTGGCAAATCACCTCACTGTTCTAATGTGACAACAAGTTACAGTGGATGCAGCCATTCTATTTTTAACCTATAACTCACGCAAGTACCTATACAGCCTTGCAAGCCAACTGTACACTTGCAGCTTTGTACTGCCCGTATACAATTCTACTTGACTGTATCAATGGACAGGTTCTGTGACGTCACGCAACCTGTCTCAACTCACCTGCCAGCCTCCCCCCATATACAAGGAATGTGTATTGCTACACCTGTCCAAATCACGAAGGATTTGACCAACAGCCTGCTGAAAAATGTTGATCCATTTTTGAAAACTGTTCCTTCCAAGTGACGTGTAATGAAGTTGGACAAATTCCGTTAAAAAACTACGTTTATCGGTTAATTTTCCATTAGAAAGTCTCATAACCGGAGTCGTGAAATGTGCACCGATCCTGCCCTATGGCACACGTTTCGAGAGGTCTTATATTCGTGTTCACTGTATGAAGTATAACAAAGTTTGATTAGTATTGTTTTTTTTCGGTTATTTGTCACCATTTGTGTACATGGAAATAATGAACTACGTTTCAAGAGAATGTATCAACTTTCAACATCGTATATTGTTTACATGTACACAAATGGTGACATATGTCCGAATTAACAATAATAACATTTAATGACTGTTTTTAAAAAATTGTTACATAATGATGGAATATTCTTGTTATTGTTACCGTTTATTCGGTAATTTGTCATCACTTGTGTACATGGAAACAACAAACGAAGTTTCGAGAGTATGAATTATATTTCATTACGTATCATAACGAATGTTGTGTTGATTGTTTCCATGTACACAAATGATGACATATGTCCGAATTAACAATAATAATAATAACATTTAATGAATTTAATGACTGTTTTTAAAAAATTGTTACATAATGATGGAATATTCTTGTTATTGTTACCGTTTATTCGGTAATTTGTCATCACTTGTGTACATGGAAACAACAAACGACGTTTCGAGAGTATGAATTATATTTCATTACGTATCATAACGAATGTTGTGTTGATTGTTTCCATGTACACAAATGATGACATATGTCCGAATTAACAATAATAATAATAATAACATTTAATGAATTTAATGACTGTTTTTAAAAAATTGTTACATAATGATGGAATATTCTTGTTATTGTTACCGTTTATTCGGTAATTTGTCATCACTTGTGTACATGGAAACAACAAACGACGTTTCGAGAGTATGAATTATATTTCATTACGTATCATAACTAATGTTGTATTGATTTTTTCCATGTACACAAATGATGACATATGTCCGAATTAACAATAATAATAATAACATTTAATGAATTTAATGACTGTTTTTAAAAAAATTGTTACATAATGATGGAATATTCTTGTTATTGTTACCGTTTATTCGGTAATTTGTCATCATTTGTGTACATGGAAATGATGTACGATGTTTCGAAGGAACGGATCAAATATCGTTATCATAACTAATGTTGTATTGATATTTCCATGTACACAAATGATGACAATATGTCCGAATTAACAATAATAATAATAATAATAACATTTAATGACTGTTTTTTAAATTGTTACTTAATGATGAAATATTCTTGTTATTGTTACTGTTTATTCGGAAATTTGTCATCATTTGTGTACATGGAAATGATGTACGATGTTTCGAATGAACGGGTCAAATATCGTTCTCATAACTTACGTTGTGTAATATTTCCATGTACACAAATGATGACATATATCCGAATTAACAATAATAATAATAACATTTAATGAATTTAATGACTGTTTTTTTAAATTGTTACATAATGATGGAATATTCTTGTTATTGTTTCCGTTTATTCGGTAATTTGTCATCATTTGTGTACATGGAAATGATGTACGATGTTTCGAATGAACGGGTCAAATATCGTTATCATAACTTACGTCGTGTAATATTTCCATGTACACAAATGATGACATATGTCCGAATTAACAGCTATTATATCTCGTTGGCTAAACACACGAATGTCCTGCTTATCATGATCGTACTACTTTCTGTTGTTTAGTCCTTATTAATATGATTCAGCACGCTCGTCACGGAATTGTTTCAGAACTTTTTCCGAAATTGTATTCACAAATTTAGTTCTCAACCGTTCACAACCGTTAATAACTTTTTGCCCGACCTGTACAGCAACTAGAGCAACTACTGCAGAAATCGAAGGACTTTATGCGTAACAGGTCGTCAGGCCCTACAGGAAAGGAAGTTCGTCCTTGCGGAAGACCGCCTCCAATGTGACGAAGCAGGGTTTTGTGTTTTTTGTACGGGTTTTTATTAAAAAAAAAAACATTCGAACAGAATTATCGGAGCTGCAAAGATTTCTTTGACCGTAATTGTTGTTTTGTTCGGTAAAATAATGTGATGGCGGTCAGGGTTTATTTTCTTGTGTTTACCGTCGACTTTCTGAATCGAGTTCGTCGCCTTGATTTCAACTGTGATTCTTTACGGTTTAATTGAATCTTCACAGACGATTTTAAGTAATTAGACGTAGGATATTTCAAATTACAGGAATATTCAAATTTCAGCTGGATTTTTTAAACAATGTACGTGAAAATACAGTCGTACTTTGTTACAGTAACTTCGAAGTAGCGTTCTTTTTATAGTAAGTTCTTCAAGAAGAATATCTTCAACGTAAAAACCATGTTTTTAAAAACACTAAACATATTCGGTCATATCTTCAAAACTCTTCAGCTCTTTCTTCTTTTATTTGTTTCACCCAACTTTGGGGTACACTAAATCAATCACTTTTTAATGTTCTGTGCCTTCCTCGTAGCCCAGTATTGCTTCATTCGTTGTGATCTTGCTTTTCTTTCTTCGTCAGAGATTTGGATCGTTCGCTTGGATTTGACTTTGTCTTGGAACCGTTGCTTCTTGTCCTTGGTTATTGTTTTGGCTGTTCTGTCCATGAGCATAGTGTCAGTGATCTGTAGTTCTGTTATGTCTTTCTCCGTTTCTCTAAACCAAAGTGGTTTGGCTCTTCTACTGCGAAAGTAGTCAAATATTTTTTTGGTTAGTCTATTTTTGTCCATTCAGAGGATGTGCGCATAAAAATCAATTCTCCTTTTTCTTATTGTGTCTGATAGTGTTTCAGTTTTTTTGTAAAGAGTTTCATTACTGATGTGGAGTAATTGGTTGTTACGGAATTTGGGGTCTAAGATTTTTCGTAATATCTTTCTTTCTTTGATCTCCAGCCTTTCAAGTGGGCCCTGGGTTGTGAGAGATAATGTTTCTGCTCTTTCATTATAAGGCTTTTCATTTTTTTTTTTTTTCTGTTTCAACTCGGCATTTGGTTAATGTGTTTGTTACGCAGTTTTCGCCAAACGCATTGACAAATTGTTTTGAAATTCGATGCAAAGGTACCTTACATAAAGCACAAATGATGTATCTGTAAGATTTTTCCCCATTCACTACAGTTTCAAGATGGCGCGGCCTATGATTTAACGATGACGAGTGTACGCGGTTTTTGCCAAACGCATTGACGTTTTGAAATTCACTACGAACGTACCTTGTTTATAGCCTGAAAAACGTATGTGTAAGATTTCCCCCCATTCACTTACGTTTCAAAATGGCAGACTGATTTAACGTAGCGTAGTTGGTTATTGCCTGTAATACTGACTGAACGGAAAGACCTATCGTAATTTTGACCGCATTACAGAGAAAGAGCGTAAAATGTCCAATAATGTTGGTCCAGTGACATTTTTCGTAAATGTTACGATTACCGGTTAAATGGGCGGAAAAGGTTACGAGCACTGTCGTAGAACGCTCTGTATATTAATTAAGATCTACTGTTCTTCGAATATTCTATGATTGTGAGGAGGAGGAGGAGGAGGTCTTCTAGGACTGCGAGGACCTACAATTGAATGATCTAGTCAATGGACTGCTCAGACTAATTGAACCAGAGCCCAAGAGTCCTTAGTTGCATAATACCTATCTATTGCAGAAGATAACTTACTCGATGCAACGTAAGAAAAGTAAAACCGACGGCAGATAAGTGTCATCGGAATACTACTGCTGGTAGTCTCGAATCAGCTGTCAATATTGTAATCCTGATAAGAGCGCAGTGTTGTTAGTTCAAAATAACATTTAAAACAGTTAATGTTTACTACATTCAAACTGTTTTTTTAATAGTTTACCGGAAGTGCTAAACCTTCAGGAATAATTTCAGATGACCGCCAACCCTTAAAATTTAAAAAAACGCGGATATTTTTTTCAAAATACGTTGCCGAGCTCAAAAGCTTTTAACTGTGTGGAATCGTTTCTGTGAGTTACGTATTCACTACGCAATTATTATATGGGGCGTACAATAATTGTATATCTCTACTCCAAACATTGCAAAACAAAATTATAAATTAAAATAAATTTTTAACAGAGAAGAAACCTTTAACACTAGTGAGACTTTACCAATTGCAGTTTCATTATGAGAATTTAAAAGGTACGTACATAAATTCAAGCAGTAAGGCAAGGGATAAAAGTGTAATATTACATAAAAATTGTAAAAAAGTAAGCGAGAAAAACAGTTATATAAGAGCAATAAATGTATACAATTTACTACTTCAGGATATGAAAGCATTGTCATTCAATACAAGTAATATAAACAAACATTTTTTAATGTCAATACCTACTTAGGTGCTGCGATTCCTAAAACCAACATAGGATAGAACATAAGGGTTATTTAAATAAAATCTTATTGTATAGTCTGTGCAAATATGCGACATTAATATTTGACAAAAAACTGTATTAACATCAAGTGTCGTCCACTATAAGTTTTTAAACAAGTTTTTGAACTTGAGTGGATGAATAATAGCAGGAATTACCTAAGGAAATCCTATCGTATAGTCTGTACAAATAGCGATATTAATATTTGACAAAAAACTGTATTAACATCAAGTGTCAATCATTACAAGTTAAAAAAAAATTTATTTGAACTTGACTGGATGAATAATAGTAGCCCCGAAAGGGGGTGCAGACTAGCTGCACCTATTGAGAGGATTTAGACGTCCCTCGCGGTACCCGAGCCTAACACACACTTACAACACTACACTTGCGACTTTAACACTTTACACTCACACTTACATTTAGGGAGGCGATAATAGCCTCAATGTGCTTTTCGCCTTAAAATAACAACAACATGAATAATAGTAGGAATTACCTAAGGAAATCCTATCGTATAGTCTGTACAAATAGCGATATTAATATTTGACAAAAAACTGTATTAACATCAGTGTCATCCATTACAAGTTAAAACAAATGTATTTGAACTTGAGTGGATGAATAATAGCAGGAATTACCTAAGGAAATCCTATCGTATAGTCTGTACAAATAGCGATATTAATATTTGACAAAAAACTGTATTAACATCAGTGTCATCCATTACAAGTTTTAAAAAAATGTATTTGAACTTGAGTGAATGAATAATAGTAGGAATTACCTAAGGAAATCCTATCGTATAGTCTGTACAAATAGCGATATTAATATTTGACAAAAAACTGTATTAACATCAGTGTAATCCATTACAAGTTTTTAAAAAAATATTTGAACTTGAGTGGATGAATAATAGTAGGAATTACCTAAGGAAATCCTATCGTATAGTCTGTACAAATAGCGACATTAATATTTGACACAAAACTATATTAACATCAAGTGTCATCCACTACAAGTTTTAAAAAAATGTATTTGAACTTGAGTGGATGAATAATAGTAGGAATTACTTAAGGGAATCCTACCGTATAGTCTGTACAAATAGCGATATTAATGTTTGACAAAAAAATGTATTTGAACTTGAGTGGATGAATAATAGTAGGAATTACCTAAGGAAATCCTATCGTATAGTCTGTACAAATAGCGACATTAATATTTGACAAAAAACTGTATTAACATCAGTGTAATCCATTACAAGTCTTTAAAAAAATATTTGAACTTGAGTGGATGAATAATAGTAGGAATTACTTAAGGAAATCCTATCGTATAGTCTGTACAAATAGCGATATTAATATTTGACAAAAAAATGTATTAACATCAAGTGTCATCCATTACAAGTTAAAAAAATGTATTTGAACTTGAGTGGATGAATAATAGCAGGAATTACCTAAGGAAATCCTATCGTATAGTCTGTACTAGCTGCACCATTGAGAGAGGATTTAGACGTCCCTCCTACCCGAGTCTAACACACACTTAGTCTAACACACGACTTTAACACTTTACAACACTACACTTACGACTTTAAAACTTTACACTCAACAACATGAATAATAACTTAGGGAGGCGATAATAGCCTCACAAATAGCGACATTAATATTTGCAAAAACTGTATTAACATAACATCATTACAAGTTAAATAAATGTATTTGAACTAGAGTGAATGAATAATAAGGAAATTACCTAAGGAAATCCTATCGTATAGTCTGTAGAAATAGCGATATTAATATTTGACAAACAACTGTATTAACACTACAAGTTAAAAAAAATGTATTTGAACTAAAGGGGATGAATAGAAAGTATTTTATTAACGATTGAAAATTTGAACAAGATATATAAATATATATATAGGGAGAGTGTGAAATAATAGTAGGAATTGAAAAAGCACATTAAAATAATGATGAAAAAATGGATGTTAAACAGAAAGGATAATAATTATCGTGGTTATTATTGTGGTTATTGAATACGGGCTGATGGTTGTGGTTGTTGTATGTAAAACATGTTTAAGGATGTGTTTTTTAATATTGTTTAATTTTGTAATTAGTATGGCATGGTACCTGTCCGCGTTCAGGGATTTGTTTCCCTCTGCGTTAACATGTTAATTATGGTGAACAATACTGGTTTTAGTAAATAAACAAAATGTCGATAAAATTTAATTGTTTTTATGACGTTTAATGCTGCACTGGAAATAAAAAAAGCCTGGTAAGTTAAAATATTCCTAAAGTAGATGTAATTATTTTTTAAAGTAAATATAGTCCCGGACGTGGTATAGACTGCGCATGACGTGATAGAAGCGAATTTCCAAAAGCAATTTTATCCTCTTTTTTAAAAAATTCCGATTCCACCGTCATATTCAGCGTTGAAATCCGCGTACATGAGCACGTTAAACGCTCAAATTACACTGAAACAAAGACAACGAACCCTGACCGCCGTCAGATACGATTTCTTGAATTTCAACGGATTTTTGAAAATTCGAAACGCTAATTGTGCGCTTCTTTACGTCCATTGCGGAAATCAGATTTTTGGCGAAGAAATTTTTAAGCAAAAAGGACGTGAATTTTTGTAGATTTTAAGCGGCTGCCATTTCGAAACTGTTGAACGGATTTGCTGGGTAAAGTCTTGCCGGATCGAATATCGAAATCAATTTTCGTACCAAATTTGAATCAAATCGGACCGAAATTGCGAACGTGAGAGTGCTAAAACACACACACACACACACACACACACACACACACACACACACACACACACACACACACACACACGACACACACACACACACACACACACACACACACACACACACACACACACACACACACACACACACACACACACACACACACACACACACACACACACACACACACACACACACACACACACACACACACACACACACACACACACACACACACACACACACACACACACACACACACACACACACACGCACACACACACACACACACACACACACACACACACACACACACACACACACACACACACACACACACACACACACACACACACGACACACACACACACACACACACACACACACACACACACACACACACACACACACACACACACACACAAACACACACACACAACACACACACACACAACGACACACACCACACACACACACACACACACACACACACACACACACACACACAACACACACACACACACACACACACACACACACACACACGCACACACACACACACACACACACACACACACACACACACACACACACACACACACACACACTTACACGACATTCAAACACACACACAACGACACACACACGCACACACACACACACACACACACACACACACACACACACACACACACACACACACACACACACACACACACAAACACACACACACTTACGACACTCAAACACACACACATACACACACACACACACACACACACACACACACACACACACACACACACCACACACACACACACACACACACACACACACACACACACACACACACACACACACACACACACACACACACACACACACACACACACACACACACACACACACACACACACACACACACACACACACACACACACACACACACACACACACACACACACACACACACACACACACACACACACACACACACACACACACACACACACACACACACACACACACACACACACACACACACACACACACACACACACACTTACGACGCTCAAACACACACACCTTTAAACTCGTGGTTAAGAATCGGCGCTCGTTTCAAACGTCCGTCACATTATCAGCGACGTGAGGGTTGCAAGTTCACCTAAACAGCTGATTTTATACTACAGCTGTTCCTTCTGTAATACTATTTAAATTGCCGTTGCTTATTACGTACACAAATAACACAAAATATATCAGTTATTGCATTTCAGTTGCTCACGCTTATGTAGTGGGGAAAAAGTGATTGTTGTTAATAATTGTGTTTAAAGAGACAACTAATTTGGTTATGATAGTGACGATGTAGGCTTAGCTTTTGAGTCGTTAGTGCGACCAAGCGGTCAACTAGTACTTCTAAGTAATTATATTAGCGACCGATTTTAATCAAACTGTATCATTTCTATGTTCAAATTTTCACCCTAAGATTTCACCCCTTAACTACCCGTCGTCAAACTCAGTATCTTTCCTGGGATCGGGCCGCAAAAGTGGCAATTCTCACCAAATTTTGTAGCAATCGTTTACGCCATTTACGAATAAGACTGGGCCTTGAAATGCTGGCGGAGCGGGCTAGTCATTCAAGGTCTAACCTGTTGTTTTAAACGTAAATGCGGCCACCGAAAGCGTAACGGAACTGAACGGAGTCGCTGGGCTCCGCTACGCGTAGCTTCGACTCCGTCTTGGTTCGGTTTTGAAACTGACCACGCCTCCAAACTTATTATTCCTCGTCACCTAGATTTCGGTTTTTAAACATAATAGTTCATAGAATCCGTTACGGTAGGCCTAAATATTTAGGTTTACAAAATACAAAAGCGTTCTTTAAACTGACCGAATTCCGCTTCCGGTTGCTGTTCATCTTCGTTCCGCTTAGCTCAGCGTTGCGCTGACTCTAACATCGTTACATTACTTCACTTGATATTATTACGTTACATTACGTTAACTTTACTTTACATTACATTAACTTTACTTTACATTACATTAACTTTACTTTACATTACATTAACTTTACTTAACATTACATTAACTTTACTTTACATTACATTAACTTTACTTTACATTACTTTACGTTATGTTACGTTACATTACATTATATTACGTTTACTTTACGTTACGTTACGTTACATTTACTTTACTTTACATTACTTTACGTTACATTACATAACTTCGCTTTATAAGTTCTCCTTAGTTACAGACGGACACGCGCACGAATTTGTAAAGGTCCTTTGCTTTGCCTACGGATGTTAATAAATCACATCGAATTGATACGAAAAATCAAAAAAATGTTAAACGGGCTTGTGCAAACCTAGGCACGAACCACTAGTGCGTTACCGCCATTTTGAATCGTGTACAGATTTTATTGAAAAGACTGGTGTTTGCGGTTATAAACGGTCGTAGAATTTTACGGCAGGAAACGTCGAAACTTGCCGTTTACTAAAAAAATTAAACGTGAATATCTCTTAAATTAATAATAAAGTACCTAAAATATATATATATATATATATAAAAAATCATTACATTAAAAAAACTTGTTTAATGTCACAAATACCCTAAATACTGTTACTTTCCTCCTAAGTAAATATTGTTACTTAAGTTTAAACGTCCTCAAAAAGTGTTACTTAAAAACAAAATTCGTTAAACCATAAAACTAACCATAGTTTGTGAAACTGAAAATTAATGTTAAACAATCCTTACCATATGATTCCGACATTATTAAATGTGTGATTGAGGAAAAACAGCTCAGGCTCTTGTATGATTACGAATTCATGTTTCAAAATACACAAATTTGTTTACTGATTTTTCTAAATTGTTAGTATTATTGTATAGTATGGACAAATTTCATGAAAATTTTTGACACTTCTGATTAAAAAACATTCCTATTCAGATATTATTTTCATCGTCGTTCAAGCCAGTGCTACATTAATCATATACACAGATATAATAACATAATTTGTTTAATGATTTCATCTTTAAAATCCTAAATGTATAAAAATAATTGAAAATTAAATACATTACTTTATAATTTACGAGGGTTGATCAAATATAAACGAGACTGATTTTTTTAAAAAATGATTGCTTACTTACAAATTATTCTTGATACAACTTATTTTTCTACATAGTCTCCCGCACGAGTAACACATTTTTCCCACCGGATTGGAAGTTTTTAATTCCATCTTCGTAAAAGTTCTCGGGCGTTCATTGAGCCATTGAGAGCACGAAGGTCTCCACCGCAGAATCGTCTTCGAAACGCTGGCCTCCAAGCGCCTCTTTGAGTGGCCCAAACAGGTGATAGTCGCAGGGTGATAAGTCTGGACTGTATGGGGGATGTTCCATTGGTTCCCAGCCAATTTGATCGAGTTTAAGCCTCGTAGCGTTCGCCGAATGTGGTCGGGCATTATCGTGAAGAAGAATGACGTTTCTCGCCGGTTTAGATTTCCTTTTCCTACGAAAAGACTGTTTTGCGGCCTCTAAAACATCGCAATAATATTGTGCATTTATTGTGCGTCGTTGATGGAGGAAATCGACGTGAAAGGCGCCTTGATTGTCGAAAATACAGTGGCCATTACCTTCCCGGCCGACGATCGTAATTTGGCCTTCAGGTTTTCTACTGCTTCCCGTCCTTCGGCGAATTCCTTGTGCCAAGCAAAACGCGAGCTCTTGACAGGGTCCTGTCCCCGTATTGAGCCGTCAATCTACGAAAGATTTCAGTCGGATTGACCCCTCCTTGGCCAAAAACTTAATAATAATTCTCTGCTCCACGGAAACGTGCACTTCACTCTCACTCATTGTATAGTTTTATACTGAAGGGTCCGAACGGAAATGTTGCCCGTCTACGCCCGTCCCAAACCTCCCAGGCTACCTGAAACCCCACCCTTTAGAGTTCAATGTCCAACGGAAAAGTTTTTAGAAAGTCAGTCTCGTTTATATTTGATCAACCCTCGTATATCACTATCACTGAAATTGGTAAAGCCGTTTTCAGTACGTTTAATTTTTTTAGAAAATTGACTCGTCAGAGAGAAATTTATTTTCAAAACTTTACGTTTTGTTTGTTTCTTTAGCTACTGAACAAACTAAAACTTAGCGTAAACGAGAAAGTTAGTGCGGCTTTGTCGCATTATTTGTTCTGTTCGCTAGGCCTTATTGTTACGCATTACTCCTTGCATAATGATCGGACATTTCAAAATTTCGTGTTATCTATAAGTTGTAATTCACTTTTCCTTATTAGTTAATCGTCACACGTCGGATTGCCTTTTTACAGCCGTAATCTGCTGTTCGGTTGTGTAATTGTTCAAGTGTATTGGAAATTCCGTTTTTATTTGATTCCGCTGTGGCTGAATACCTCGGTTTTACCTGAACGTTATTTTAAGCAAGAATTAAGTAGAGCATTTTACTTGATAGCGGTGGACGCGGAGAATTTCACTGACTACTTCGTGATAAGATGAACTGCAGATAGCGTCTGTAGAGTTTCGTATAGACAATGCTAAATTGTGCTGATAAATTATATGAACTTTCTCGAATTCGATTGTTTTTAAAAAATCGTCGTTATTTGCCAAATACGGTTCATCAGACTTCCTTGAAATTTGAAGGCTCGTTACTCATATCACTTGTCAGTTTTGAAGAGAAAAGATCAATGATAAATAATTAAAAATTGTAGAATTATATTGTTACATTACGTTACATTACATGCTATTACATTACTTTTACTATACTTTACGTTACATTACATGCTATTACATTACTTTACATTACATTTACTATACTTTACGTTACATTACATGCTATTACATTACTTTTACTATACTTTACGTTACATTACATGCTATTACATTACTTTACATTACACTTACTATACTTTACGTTACGTTACATTACTTCATTTTATATTACATTAAGTTACATTACATGCTATTACATTACTTTACATTACATTTACTATACTTTACGTTACTTCACTTTATGTTACATTACATGCTATTACATTACTTTACATTACATTTACTATACTTTACGTTACGATACATTACTTCACTTTATATTACATTACGTTAACTTTACTTTGCATCACATTAACTTTACTTTATATTACTTTACGTTACGTTACGTTACATTACATTTACTTTACGTTACGTTACGTTACATTACATTACTTCACTTGATATTACATTACGTTAACTTTACGTTACATTACTTCATTTGATATTGTTACATTACGTTATGTTACGTTACATTACATTATATTACGTTTACTTTACATCACTTTACGTTACGTTATGTTGCATTACATTTACTTTACTTTACATTACTTTACGTTACATTACATAACTTCGCTTTATATTACATTACGTTACATTACGTTAACTTTACTTTACATTAAATTTACTTTACTTTATATTACGTTACGTTACATTACATTACATTATATTACATAACTTTACTTTACATTAATTTGCGTTACGTTACATTACTTCACTTGATATTACATTACGTAAACTTTACTTTACATTACATAACTTCACTTTATATTGCATTACGTTACATTACGAAAACTTTACGTTACATTACATTATATTACATTACTTTACATTACATTTACTTTACTTTATGTTAAGTTACGTTACTTCACTTGATATTATATTACGTTACATTACGTAAACTTTACATTACATTTACTTTATATTATTTTATGTTACGTTACGTTACATTACATTATATTACATTACTTTACATTACATTTACATTACTTTACGTTACGTTACGTTACTTCACTTTATATTACTTTACGTTACATTACATTATATTACATTAACATTATTACGACACACACACACATTTATTATGTTTTATGTTACGTTACGTTACATTAGGTTACGTTCCGTAATATTACATCACATTACATTACTTTATTGTACTTTACTTTACATTACATTTACTCTACTTTACATTACGTGAATTTCGTTACATTACATTACTTTATTTTACGTTACGTTACGATACGTTACGTTTCATTACATTCCTTTGCGTTGCGTTACTTTACTTTACGTTACATTACATTATGTTATAATATATTAAAAATTATACTATAACATTTGGCAAAAATTGTCACTGTAGAGATTCGAAAAAAAAAAAAACACTTGAGGTTGACGAAAAAAATATTTAGAGATAGATTAGGGGTGAAGTCTTCAGGGTAAAAATAATTTTATCTATATAGTGTGGGGGGTATCATTTGAAAATATTAGTGATACCGATTGAGAATGTGTACAGGTTTATTAAAATCTGTACATTTACAAATCCCTCTGACAAAAATAACAGGATAACTGGCATAACAGGTTACTCCAGGAACACTTTCGTATTTGGAGCGCTATTATTTTGGAATCTCTATTCATTTCTGTATCATTGTATGACGAGTGACTCTGTTACAAAAATAACAGGATAACTGGCATAACAGGTTACTCCAGGAACACTTTCGTATTTGGAGCGCTATTATTTTGGAATCTCTATTCATTTCTGTATCATTGTATGACGAGTGACTCTGTTACAAAAATAACAGGATAACTGGCATAACAGGTTACTCCAGGAACACTTTCGTATTTGGAGCGCTATTATTTTGGAATCTCTATTCATTTCTGTATCATTGTATGACGAGTGACTCTGTTACAAAATAACAGGATAACTGGCATAACAGGTTACTCCAGGAACACTTTCGTATTTGGAGCGCTATTATTTTGGAATCTCTATTCATTTCTGTATCATTGTATGACGAGTGACTCTGTTACAAAAATAACAGGATAACTGGCATAACAGGTTACTCCAGGAACACTTTCGTATTTGGAGCGCTATTATTTTGGAATCTCTATTCATTTCTGTATCATTGTATGACGAGTGACTCTGTTACAAAAATAACAGGATAACTGGCATAACAGGTTACTCCAGGAACACTTTCGTATTTGGAGCGCTATTATTTTGGAATCTCTATTCATTTCTGTATCATTGTATGACGAGTGACTCTGTTACAAAAATAACAGGATAACTGGCATAACAGGTTACTCCAGGAACACTTTCGTATTTGGAGCGCTATTATTTTGGAATCTCTATTCATTTGTGTATCATTGTATGACGAGTGACTCTGTTACAAAAATAACAGGATAACTGGCATAACAGGTTACTCCAGGAACACTTTCGTATTTGGAGCGCTATTATTTTGGAATCTCTATTCATTTCTGTATCATTGTATGACGAGTGACTCTGTTACAAAAATAACAGGGTAACTGGCGTAACAGGTTACTCCAGGAATGTTTATTTATTTGGAATACAGTGCCGTTAAAGGAGCAACTGCTCCAGACTTCTTTGATCCTTTCATTCCTGAAGCCTAGCACTTTATCACAAGCTAAATGCGCATTGCAAGTATCTTGAACACGAATAATGTTAAGAAGGCGTATTTTCCGCCCACCCTGCAGACAAACTATTAATACAGCATTACGCTACTGATAAGATACCTTACCACTTACCGTACGCTTAGTCAGATCATGGCATTGATAAAGATCGTATGTGCAAGGAGTTCCCAGACATTTTTTCACTGTAATACTGTATTTCATATCTTCAGATAAAGAATTTCTCGCGCGTGTAGGAGAATTCGCCTCCAGCTCCCTATACACAGAATCTGGGTCTACAAACTGTTACCACTGAGAGATACGTAGGGGTGGGCGTTTCTGTTATTTTTACAAAATATCAAAAAACTGTTTGTTGAGAAAAAAAAACTGCTTTTTAAAACAGTTGGAAAAGAACAGGTTTAGAAAACTGAAACTCGAAGTTGTATTAGCAGCTAAAACATAAAGCACATACGTTCAGTTTTCTAAGACTACTTTTTCATTCCCATTACAATCATGTCCTTAACTGTTTTTGGGTGTAAAGCATACGTAGGGGTGGGCGTTTCTGTTATTTTTACAAAATATCAACAAACTGTTTGTTGAGAAAAAAACTGCTTTTTAAAACAGTTGGAAAAGAACAGGTTTAGAAAACTGAAACTCGAAGTTGTATTAGCAGCTAAAACATAAAGCACATACGTTCAGTTTTCTAAGACTACTTTTTCATTCCCATTACAATCATGTCCTTAACTGTTTTTGGGTGTAAAGCATACGTACGGGTGGGCGATTCTGCTATTTTTACAAAATATCAAAAAACAGTTTGTTGAGGAAAAAAACTGCTTTTTAAAACAGTTGGAAAAAAACAGGTTTAGAAAACTGAAACTCGAAGTTGTATTAGCAGCTAAAACATAAAGCACATACGTTCAGTTTTCTAAGACTACTTTTTCATTCCCATTACAATCATGTCCTTAACTGTTTTTGGGTGTAAAGCATACGTAGGGGTGGGCGTTTCTGCTATTTTTACAAAATATCAAAAAACTGTTTGTTGAGAAAAAAACTGCTTTTTAAAACAGTTGGAAAAGAACAGGTTTAGAAAACTGAAACTCGAAGTTGTATTAGCAGCTAAAACATAAAGCACATACGTTCAGTTTTCTAAGACTACTTTTTCATTCCCATTACAATCATGTCCTTAACTGTTTTTGGGTGTAAAGCATACGTAGGGGAGGGCGTTTCTGCTATTTTTACAAAATATCAAAAAAATTGTTTGTTGAGAAAAAACTGCTTTTTAAAACAGTTGGGAAAAAAACAGGTTTAGAAAACTGCAACTCGAAGTTGTATTAGCAGCTAAAACATAAAGCACATACGTTCAGTTTTCTAAGACTACTTTTTCATTCCCATTGTCCTTAACTGTTTTTGGGTGTAAAGCATACGTAGGGGTGGGCGTTTCTGCTATTTTTACAAAATATCAACAAACTGTTTGTTGAGAAAAAAACTGCTTTTTAAAACAGTTGGGAAAAAAACAGGTTTAGAAAACTGAAACTCGAAGTTGTATTAGCAGCTAAAACATAAAGCACATACGTTCAGTTTTCTAAGACTACTTTTTCATTCCCATTACAATCATGTCCTTAACTGTTTTTGGGTGTAAAGCATACGTAGGGGTGGGCGTTTCTGTTATTTTTACAAAATATCAACAAACTGTTTGTTGAGAAAAAAAACTGCTTTTTAAAACAGTTGGAAAAGAACAGGTTTAGAAAACTGAAACTCGAAGTTGTATTAGCAGCTAAAACATAAAGCACATACGTTCAGTTTTCTAAGACTACTTTTTCATTCCCATTACAATCATGTCCTTAACTGTTTTTGGGTGTAAAGCATACGTAGGGGTGGGCGTTTCTGCTATTTTTACAAAATATCAAAAAACTGTTTGTTGAGAAAAAAACTGCTTTTTAAAACAGTTGGGAAAAAAACAGGTTTAGAAAACTGCAACTCGAAGTTGTATTAGCAGCTAAAACATAAAGCACATACGTTCAGTTTTCTAAGACTACCTTTTCATTCCCATTACCACCATGTCCTTAACTATTTTTGGGTGTAAAGCATGTAGAAAAAAATAATCCTTATAAGTGTAGTAATAATTAAATTACATTCTCAAAACATAATATATATGTATGCCATTTTATATTTACAAAATGCAATGAATTTCTAATAGAAGCATTCTTTTTTTTTACTTAAAAATTAAATAGTCCTTTGCATATTTACTGAAATGCAAACAATTTAGAATATTTTTAGTTGATTAAAAAATATTGATGATTGATAATTAATATAAAAAATACGTTTAAATAAAATTAGGTTATGTATTTACAAAATGTGAGATGTTACTGTCATATTTTTATTTGGGAGAAAGTAGGTTTTCTCTTTTCAACACTGAAAAAAGTAATCTTAATAAGTACAATATAGTAATAAGAACATAGGCCAAATATGTTTAAATAAAATTAGCTCTATATAGTTACAAAATTATAGGTTATTAACATTAGGTTATTATAATTGTCCTTTCAAATTAGTCACACTGGATTTATAAGATAAGGCTTGTTTATATATATTGCAAAAAGCTTTTTCATTCTCAGCCTTAGAAAAATAGTTCCAAATTATACTTCTTTGACGGTTAGCCATAATTTTAAAACATATGACACTAAAAGATTTGATTATGTTCAGATGTAGCCTATATTTCGCAAAATTTTAGAAAAAGTACTAAAATAACCTAAAATTATTCAATATATATACAAGAGTAGGTTTGTGAATTTTAAAAAGTCCACACATCCAATAAATAATTAAAAACTATGCACTTAATTCTAAAAACATAAAAAAAGTAAAAGAAAACTTTCAAAATTGTCCACTAAATATTTTTAAATTTCTAAACACAAAGTAAACTACGGAGAAAACTAATATAAAACACAATTATGGCTGATTTTACAGTTTAAAAAATGTTTGAACAACAAATTTTACATTTAAAACAACTCGCAACAAAATAGAGATAAACGTTGACAACGCCCAAACAGTTCTTACTTCACTACAAGCAACAAGAAACTTTGAAATAAAGGGAAAAAGCATAAAAGCAGGTTGAAGAAAAGCAGCAGGAAAACAGTTAGCAGGAAAAATGTTTTAGCGCTTGCGGCAATGTTCGAATAGAACGTGGGTGGTGGGGAAGTCCCAACAGCTGTTCCTTGTTTAACCAATCACAAACCAGTCCAAATCAAACTGCTTGTTTCCGTTTGGAAACCAAAAAAAAGTTTTAACCAAAAAAAAGAGCTTCAGTAAACGTTTCGACAGGTAAAGATCCGTCAAAATCTCAAGATTTTTTTTCACGATCACAGAACTTGTTTCATACTTCGTATGCTTGCAGTAAGAAAGTAACGGGCTGTTATGTTATTAGCAGATTTCCATTGCGAAATGAGCTGTTGGACCCGGTCATTATGGTAAGACCCAGACTCGCTTGAAATGAGCTCTGATCCTGACCACTAGATCACTTTTTGAGAGTTTTTTTAATGGCGCGCGCGCCTGACTTGACGCAAACTTGGCACAAAAATCGATTTTGGCAATAGCTTTTATAAGTTCGTTAACCAGTCAAATTCGTTCAACCGTTTCGTAAGGGCGGCCATTTTAAATCTTATTTCACCATCGGCGTTGAAAACTGCGTCGATTGAAATTTACAACAATCAAAATCCGTTGAATTCGAAAAGTTTGACAGCGGTCAGGGTTCGTTTTAAGGTTAAGATAAAAGAAGTTATTTTTGAAAATAACTTCCGTCACGTCAGCGAGACAGCTGCGTGCAGCGGTTATTTTATGCTTGAAAGCCGCCTCGGTGGCCTAGTGGATAGCGTACTAGGCTTTCACCCCGAGGACCCGGGTTCGATTCCCGGCAAGGGCTTGGCATTTTCATACGCTATAAGTCATCCCATCGTCTGCATTAGCCCAAGTGTGCACAATAGTCGGACGTTAAACACCAAAAAAAAAGCTTGAAATAAAGGAAGGGAAGTGAACAAAAGTTATATTTATTTTCATCGTTTGTAGAAAATCTTTCGAGAGTATAAGTCTTCTGTAATGTAAATATTGATTTACATTAAAAATGTTTGTTATTGAACTAAAAATAAAAACCATGTATCATGTTTTCTCTGCCCTTTTTTTCTTTTGATTACGATTTCGAAAACACGACAAATTAACATAGCTAATTTTTAACAACATAACCTGAAACTTAACTTATAACCTATCAGCTGATCGTTACGAATTAATATAAAACAACTGATCTTTTAATATAACTACCAAAATTAAATTATTCATTTTGTATAGTTAAATTTGTCAAATTTCTTCGTAGTTTCCGTAGTGGTCCCCGATTCGATCCCGAGCAGAAACACAGAAATTTTTAACTATAATTAATTTAATACGAGACTTTCGACGCGCAAAATATACTGTTATGTATGTACATAAACATGTTCCTCGCATCACGTGACGAGCAAAATCCAACATCGAAACCAGCCCTAAAACATGATGCATGTTAAAAAAATCAGGACGAAGAAATCAACACACCACATCTCTGGTATTCCTTGCACGTCTAGTTCGCTGTTAGAAAGTGTTTTACTGCATTGTGTTGTCAACTGTTTGATTTCACAGATGTTGTACCTGTGACGAAAAGTGACACTTCCTGATCGCCAAAGCGTAACAGAGATTTTTGTCAGAAGCCTGAAGTACCTGCAATGGAAACTTGCGCATCTCAAGTCTGTGGGTTCGAAACTGCTGAAAATGTTTCCATCGCCGCTCCTCATAATCGGACAAAGTACGCGGAAAATGTTTGATGAACATACTAAAAGTACAGGCGTCATTATTAAAAGCGTGCTCGATATCAACGGCTAAAGTCCAAGTAGTTGGACTGTCTGCCGCTACGAATGCTGCGAGCTGCAAAAACGTTTGAGAAAATAAACAGTACTGTTGTCTGTTTAACTGTAGTTGAATACTCTGCCACTAGCATCGAGCGCTCGCATATCTCTCATAAGGGTCATCGTTCTGTTACGTTTATGTTCATTGTTAAAGTGAGCTATAAAGCCGATCGTCCGGTTTGTTTTCTCTCGATTGCTTCCTTGTGGAAGTATGTTTTATTTCAACTGACTTTAATTGTGTACAGTCGTCGATAAACACACTAAAAGTACAGGCGTCATTATTAAAAGCGTGCTCGATATCAACGGCTAAAGTCCAAGTAGTTGGACTGTCTGCCGCTACGAATGCTGCGAGCAGCAAAAACGTTTGGGAAAATAAACAGTACTGTTGTCTGTTTAACTGTAGTTGAATACTCTGCCACTAGCAACGAGCGCTCGCATATCTCTCGTAAGGGTTATCGTTCTGTTACGTTTGTATTCATTGTTAAAGTGAGCGATAAAGCCGATCGTCCGGTTTGTTTTCTCTCGATAGCTTCCTTGGGGAAGTATGTTTTATTTCAACTGACTTTAATTGTGTACCGTCGTTGATAAACACACTAAAAGTACAGGCGTCATTATAAAAAGCGTGCTCGATATCAACGGCTAAAGTCCAAGTAGTTGGACTGTCTGCCGCTACGAATGCTGCGAGCAGCAAAAACGTTTGGGAAAATAAACAGTACTGTTGTCTGTTTAACTGTAGTTGAATAGTCTGCCACTAGCATCGAGCGCTCGCATATCTCTCATAAGGGTCACCGTTCTGTTACGTTTATGTTCATTGTTAAAGTGAGCGATAAAGCCGATCGTCCGGTTTGTTTTCTCTCGATTGCTTCCTTGTGGAAGTATGTTTTATTTCAACTGACTTTAATTGTGTACAGTCGTTGATGAACACACTAAAAGTACAGGCGTCATTATAAAAAGCGTGCTCGATATCAACGGCTAAAGTCCAAGTAGTTGGACTGTCTGCCGCTACGAATGCTGCGAGCAGCAAAAACGTTTGGGAAAATAAACAGTACTGTTGTCTGTTTAACTGTAGTTGAATACTCTGCCACTAGCAGCGAGAGCTCACATATCTCTCATAAGGGTCATCGTTCTGTTACGTTTATATTCATTGTTAAAGTGAGCGATTAAGCCGATCGTCCGGTTTGTTTTCTCTCGATAGCTTCCTTTGGGGAAGTATGTTTTATTTCAACTGACTTTAATTGTGTACAGTCGTTGATAAACATACTAAAAGTACAGGCGTCATTATTAAAAGCGTGCTCGATATCAACGGCTAAAGTCCAAATAGTTGGACTGTCTGCCGCTACGAATGCTGCGAACTGCAAAAACGTTTGAGAAAATAAACAGTACTGTTGTCTGTTTAACTGTAGTTGAATACTCTACCACTAGCAGCGAGAGCTCGCATATCTCTCATAAGGGTTATCGTTCTGCCGATCGTCTGGTTTGTTTGGTCTCGATAGCTTCATAATCGGCTTTTTGGGAAGTAGAGGCTGGAAGGCGTTGTCAGAATAGGTGTGCTTGTTTTAGACGCTTCCTTTCTTTAAGCTAGCGGTGATGGTAGGTGGTAGGTCGCCCGTATTTATAGGAGATACCTCACGCTGCGCTTTATTTCTGTCGCACCGTTGAGAAACGTGTCTAATTATGACTGCACATCGGTCTGGTGAAGCAGTCAGGTCCGATTTGTAAGTCGTCAGACGCAACTGTCTCGCTGGCGCGATTATTTGTACAATGATGTTTTTATCTTATAGTTTTTTGAAAATCTGATTTCACAAATTTATCCGGAATTAAAATTTTTAAAATTTACTTTGACAACACGAAATGATTTTCAAAATGAACCTGGACCGCCGTCAGTGTCATTTTCTTGATTTCAAAGGAATTTGAAAAGTTAAAGTGCCAGTTAATGTAGAGTTTAACGCTGATCATAGTAAAATCAGATTTTCAAAAAAATATATAGAAATTATGATTTTTTTTAAATTGGGATATACGCTATTTTGAAACTCTTGAACGTATTTCAACACACCGTTTTTTTTTTTAAATTGGGATATCCGCCATTTTGAAACTGTTGAACGTATTTCAACGCAAAGTTTGAACAAAATCGGACTGAATTTGAGAACGTGATAATAGTAACATAAACTTTTTAACTAAACCTCTACAGGTCTGAATCGGTGCTCGTTCCCCCCACCGAACCGGGAGGGGGTGCTCGTATCCCCGCAGGGGGTGCGGACTAACTGCACCTATTGAGAGGATTTAGACATGCTTCGCGGTACCCGAGTCTAACACACACTTACGACTTTAACACTTTAAAATTTGGGGCGGCGTTAATAGGCTCAATGTGCTTTTCGCCTTAAAATACAAAAAAAAAATCGGCAACCCGCCTCAAAGCAGGTCTGGGAGTGTCGGGAGAACCTCAATGCTCTGTTCCTGCGAAGCCGGGTTACTGTTGAGGGTAATGAGGCCGACCGACTGGCTGAACTGAGATCTGCATCTGAGTTTATCGGACCCGAACCGGATCTCTTAATCGTTGGTCGGGTCTGCCATCAATAGGTGGATTAATAAGAAACACAAGACAAGATGGGATCACTTCATTTCCATAACAAGCACCTCTTAGGTAAGGTTCCTCGTGGAGGACTTAGAGGGACGACAGACATCTCACTGGGCACTGTGGTCTAGTGGTGGGGCAGAAAACACCAAACTGTTAAAAAAACTGCTTTTCTATAAACGACAAACAAACTGCTTTTTAAAACGGAAACAAGCAGTGGATTTGGACTGGTTTATGATTTTTTAAACAAGGAACGGCTTTCCACACTACCACACCTACGTTCTACTCGAACGTTGCCGCAAGCGTTAAAACTGTTTTCCTGCTAACTGTTTGCCTGCTAACTGCTTTTCTTCTACCTGCTTTTATGCTCTTTCCCTTTATTCCAAAGTTGGTTGTTGCTTGTAGTGAAGTAAAAACTGTTTGGTCAATGTCAACGTTTATCTCTATTTTGTTGCTAGTTGTAGTAACAACCTCTCACATTTTGTAGCCTAATTTTATTTAAACATATTTTTTTATATTTATTATCAATCATCAATATTTTTTAATCCACTAAAAATATTCTAAATCGTTTGCGTTTTGGTAAATATGCAAAGGACTATTTAATTTTTTAGTAAAAAAAAGAATGTTTCTATTAAAAATTCATCGCATTTTGTACATAAAATGGCTTACATAATTATTACGTTTTTCATAATGTAATTTAATTATTACTACACTTGTAAGGATTATTTTTATCCTTTCTAAATGCTTTATACCCAAAAACAGTTAAGGACATGGTGGCAGTGGGAATGAAAAAGTAGTCTTAGAAAACTGAACTTATGTGCTTTATGTTTTAGCTGCTAATACAACTTTGAGTTTCAGTTTTCTAAACCTGTTTTTTCCAACTGTTTTAAAAAGCAGCTTTTTTTCCTCAACAAACAGTTTGTTGACGTTTTGTAAAAATAGCAGAAACGCCCACCTCTACTGTGGTCTGAGGGTGCACACGAACAGGATAGGAGAAACCGCGTAAATAGGAGGAAACTGCAGGATACTTTATTATTGTGAGGCTCTTAACTAGCAGGAGGCTAACGGTTTTTGATTTCCAAGATCCTAGGGTCCTCCTGCAGGATGAGCTAGTCAATGGATTGTTAGAAATTACTGTACCAATATGCTGGATTAGTAAGAAGTTTAGTTCACAATATGTCCGTAGATAGCACTGCCTGGAGTTGTGTAATCCCTTCGTCTTGTGTCTAACGTAACAGTCCCAATAGTTCATTTCTCAATGAAAACTCACTACAAATATTGTTTACTGTAGACATTACTTTGTGACTTTGCCAATATTTACTTTTAAATTTAAAAAAAAATTCAAATAGTAATTGAAGGGCTGGGGGGAAGAACGATGAAGGTCCAAAAAGTTTAATTTTGAGAAAACGCAATTATAAAACGGAAAAGTCCTAAACATCAAGTTAAACATTGTTTCTTTTATAAAATCAATTATTTATATCCTTATAAGTACATTTTATACCAAGTTTTTAAGTTACAATATTTAAATACAATAATCGCCTTTTTAAAAATTACCTAAAATATATAAATACATAAAAAAATTTGAAAAAACGATGAGGGTCCACTGAAACATTGGGAAAAATGATGAAGGTCCAATTAAAACACTACAAAGTTTTTTTAAAACTCTCTAATGTATTGGATATAAGAAATAATACAAAAAAACTTAGATTATACTGTTAACTTTTAACTTCACTTTCCATTGTACACAACACAACAGAACACAACACAACAGTACACTAGCCTTTCATATAAATAATTATCAAATTACTTTAAAAACAATATCAAAAAGAACACAGCACAATGTAACCTCAAAAACCAACTGTTGTTAAATTGTTACAGCTGCAGTGCTGCCACGTAACAGACAACAATAACAGAAGGACTCTCATCGATATTCCCACCAACGCGGTGGACTCTCATCATTTTTCCCCGATTTACTATTTCTAAAAGTCTGTGTAACTTGTGACCCTTATCGTTTATTGCAAAATCGAACACATGGCAACAAAATATTAGCCTAGACTTACAAATAACTGTTCTAACCTGCAAATTGAAAGTTTTTGGACCTTCATCGTTTTTCCCCCCAGCCCTTCAATTACTTTAACCGTGCTTTAACTTTACGCAAGTGATTCAAATGTAATTAGTTACAAAATGGCGGAACTGCGAGATAACAAACAGGTTGTTAAATGTTATGCACAGGTGTCTACATAATAGGATGTAAGCAGGCTGATAGACTCATACACGTTGCATTTAGATAGTAATGAGGTCACAGTTGCGTGCGTGCGCCTGTGCGTGTTCTGACCTTGAGACTAGGTACGATTCGATACAGTAAGGTATCGATACTATTCTTTCGATATCAAGTGTTTTTTTAAGTCGATAGTGTTACTAATATTAGTACTGGTAATAAAGTATCGGTCAGAGCATTAAATGTAAACGTAATAAAATAAAAGCCACCATTATAAAAAAATGTGCTCGGTATTAGAAGCTGCAAGTCCAAGTAGTTACACTATTTGCCGTTACGGACGCTGCTAGCTCCAAGGACAATTTGTTTGAGAATTGTACAAAACAATTATACGTTATGAAGGCTGATGTATGCAGTCCTTTACGGCTTCCCGCCAGCTCTGACCCACAAAGAAAGAAAAAAGGAAAAATTTTCATAATCTACCATCCAGCAGTGCCATTACCCTCAAGAGTCCAGCGTCAAGACTCATAGGTACCGGCGTAATACCTTAGGGCTTCCCATGCTCCTGTGGTATAAGTATTGGCATAGGGCTCTCCGCCCATTTAAAGGTCTCGACTGGTCTCTGGCCCACCAATCGGTCACACATCGACTCGGTTTCGGGTTCCCTTCATGGTAAGTCTGGGACTTAGTGCATCACTCCAGGACACCTGGTCTTCCATACCCACTCACACATTCACACCCCCAAACACTAAACCTAACAATCCTAACGTTAGGATTGTTATCGAGACACCAGCAATTACGTTTTTCATAATGTAATTTAATTATTACTACACTTGTAAGGATTACTTTTATCCTTTCTAAATGCTTTATACCCAAAAACAGTTAAGGACATGGTGGCAGTGGGAATGAGAAAGTAGTCTTAGATAACTGAACCTATGTGCTTTATGTTTTAGCTGCAATCGAAGACACCAAACACGTAAAATTCTTCTTGCGAGAGGATTCAAGCCTATTTAATTTAACCTACTTGATTTAATAAAAGTACGACAATTTTAAAATTATATATTTATCAAACCCCGAACATTTTAAAATTTTAAAAATATGCTAAATTATTTTAGTACACGATAAATTATTTTGTTGAGTACATTCATAGCCTTGTCAATTTGTTATTTGTTGAAACGTTTTGGATTATTTTTGTCATCTCACAACTCTTAGACAGTAAAAAATATTTGATAGTGGACGTAATCAACAAATAAAATATCAACAAATCTAGAAAAGGCAGACGAATATATGTACTCAACAAAGTAATAATAATCCAGTAGTAGTAAATGTAATGGCGGCACGCAACTGTCTCGCTGACGTGATATTTTTTGTTATTTTAAGGCGAAAAGCACATTGAGGCTATTATCGCCTCCCTAAATGTAAGTGTGAGTGTAAAGTGTTAAAGTCGTGTGTGTTAAACTCGGGTGCTATGAGGGACGTCTAAATCCTCTCATTAGGTGCAACCAGTCTGCACCCCCTGCGAGGGCTGACGTGATAAAAGCGAATTTTCAAAAGTGTTTTCTTCATCTCACACTTTTTTGAAATTCTGATTTCACCGTCATAAACAGCATTCTATTAGTTTAAAAAAACCCCGCAGGGGTTGCAGACTAGCTGCATCTATTGAGAGGGTTTAGACGTCCCTCGCGGTACCCGAGTCTAACACACACTTACACTTACACTACGCTTACGACTTTAACACTTTACACTCACACTTACATTTAGGGAGGCGATAATAGCCCCAATGTGTTTTTCGTCTTAAAATAACAACAACAAAGTAGTTTTAAGAACAGCAGTGTATTCCTAATTAATTCCCCGGCCACAGCTCTGCGACAGCGCTAGTAAGCTTTTCCGCCAGTTTAAGCGGTTTAATATTTAAGGAAAAAGTTACTTGGACCGACTTTATTGGAAATTTTATGCCCTTTCCCCGTGAAGCGGCTAAAATTATGATGGATGCCAGTCAGGAAATAAGGCACTGACTGCGCTGGTCGCCGTTAAATCACAGCACGCCATCTTGAAAAGTAAGTGAATGGGAGAATATCTTGACATATTTTTCGATAGAGCTTTACACAAGGTACCTTCGTAACAAATTTCAAAACAATCGGTCAATACGTTTGGCCAAAACTGCGTGCACTCGCTTATCGTTAAATCAGAGGCCGCCATCTTGAAAAGTAAGTGAATGGGAGAAATTCTTAACACATTCTTCATTAGAGCTTTACACAAAGTTGCTTCGTAACAAATTTCAAAACAATCGGTCTTTGCGTTTGGCCAAAACTGCGTACACTCACTTATCGTTAAATCAGAGGTCGCCATCTTGAAAAGTAAGTGAATGGGAGAAAATCTTAACACATTCTTCGTTAGAGCTTTACACAAAGTTGCTTCGTAACAAATTTCAAAACAATCGGTCTTTGCGTTTGGCCAAAACTGCGTACACTCACTTATCGTTAAATCAGAGGTCGCCATCTTGAAAAGTAAGTGAATGGGAGAAATTCTTAACACATTCTTCGTTAGAGCTTTACACAAAGTTGCTTCGTAACAAATTTCAAAACAATCGGTCTTTGCGTTTGGCCAAAACTGCGTACACTCACTTATCGTTAAATCAGAGGTCGCCATCTTGAAAAGTAAGTGAATGGGAGAAAATCTTAACACATTCTTCGTTAGAGCTTTACACAAAGTTGCTTCGTAACAAATTTCAAAACAATCGGTCTTTGCGTTTGGCCAAAACTGCGTACACTCACTTATCGTTAAATCAGAGGTCGCCATCTTGAAAAGTAAGTGAATGGGAGAAAATCTTAACACATTCTTCGTTAGAGCTTTACACAAAGTTGCTTCGTAACAAATTTCAAAACAATCGGTCTTTGCGTTTGGCCAAAACTGCGTACACTCACTTATCGTTAAATCAGAGGTCGCCATCTTGAAAAGTAAGTGAATGGGAGAAATTCTTAACACATTCTTCGTTAGAGCTTTACACAAAGTTGCTTCGTAACAAATTTCAAAACAATCGGTCTTTGCGTTTGGCCAAAACTGCGTACACTCACTTATCGTTAAATCAGAGGTCGCCATCTTGAAAAGTAAGTGAATGGGAGAAAATCTTAACACATTCTTCGTTAGAGCTTTACACAAAGTTGCTTCGTAACAAATTTCAAAACAATCGGTCTTTGCGTTTGGCCAAAACTGCGTACACTCACTTATCGTTAAATCAGAGGTCGCCATCTTGAAAAGTAAGTGAATGGGAGAAAATCTTAACACATTCTTCGTTAGAGCTTTACACAAAGTTGCTTCGTAACAAATTTCAAAACAATCGGTCTTTGCGTTTGGCCAAAACTGCGTACACTCACTTATCGTTAAATCAGAGGTCGCCATCTTGAAAAGTAAGTGAATGGGAGAAAATCTTGACACATTCTTCGTTAGAGCTTTACACAAAGTTGCTTCGTAACAAATTTCAAAATAATCGGTCTTTGCGTTTGGCCAAAACTGCGTATACTCACTTATCGTTAAATCAGAGGTCGCCATCTTGAAAAGTAAGTGAATGGGAGAAAATCTTAACACATTCTTCGTTAGAGCTTTACACAAAGTTGCTTCGTAACAAATTTCAAAACAATCGGTCTTTGCGTTTGGCCAAAACTGCGTATACTCACTTATCGTTAAATCAGAGGTCGCCATCTTGAAAAGTAAGTGAATGGGAGAAAATCTTAACACATTCTTCGTTAGAGCTTTACACAAAGTTGCTTCGTAACAAATTTCAAAACAATCGGTCTTTGCGTTTGGCCAAACTTCGTACACTCACTTATCGTTAAATCAGAGGTCGCCATCTTGAAAAGTAAGTGAATGGGAGAAAATCTTGACACATTCTTCGTTAGAGCTTTACACAAAGTTGCTTCGTAACAAACTTCAAAACAATCGGTCTTTGCGTTTGGCCAAAACTGCGTACACTCACTTATCGTTAAATCAGAGGTCGCCATCTTGAAAAGTAAGTGAATGGGAGAAAATCTTAACACATTCTTCGTTAGAGCTTTACACAAAGTTGCTTCGTAACAAATTTCAAAACAATCGGTCTTTGCGTTTGGCCAAAACTGCGTACACTCACTTATCGTTAAATCAGAGGTCGCCATCTTGAAAAGTAAGTGAATGGGAGAAAATCTTAACACATTCTTCGTTAGAGCTTTACACAAAGTTGCTTCGTAACAAATTTCAAAACAATCGGTCTTTGCGTTTGGCCAAACTTCGTACACTCACTTATCGTTAAATCAGAGGTCGCCATCTTGAAAAGTAAGTGAATGGGAGAAAATCTTGACACATTCTTCGTTAGAGCTTTACACAAAGTTGCTTCGTAACAAATTTCAAAACAATCGGTCTTTGCGTTTGGCCAAAACTGCGTATACTCACTTATCGTTAAATCAGAGGTCGCCATCTTGAAAAGTAAGTGAATGGGAGAAAATCTTAACACATTCTTCGTTAGAGCTTTACACAAAGTTGCTTCGTAACAAATTTCAAAACAATCGGTCTTTGCGTTTGGCCAAACTTCGTACACTCACTTATCGTTAAATCAGAGGTCGCCATCTTGAAAAGTAAGTGAATGGGAGAAAATCTTGACACATTCTTCGTTAGAGCTTTACACAAAGTTGCTTCGTAACAAACTTCAAAACAATCGGTCTTTGCGTTTGGCCAAAACTGCGTACACTCACTTATCGTTAAATCAGAGGTCGCCATCTTGAAAAGTAAGTGAATGGGAGAAAATCTTAACACATTCTTCGTTAGAGCTTTACACAAAGTTGCTTCGTAACAAATTTCAAAACAATCGGTCTTTGCGTTTGACCAAAACTTCGTAACATACACAAACCGAATGGCGAGTTAAAACAGAGGCCTCGCTTCGCTCGGTCAAAAATGATGTCGGACATAATTTTATTTTCACAAATTTCGGAATAATACGTGTTAATATTATCGGAAATAGATTCAAAATGGCGGTAAGGGTCCACGGACTCTTAAGTGGAACTTAGGCTATAACACGTAGACTGGAGAACAGGAAAAGAAGACGCCTTCAGATGGGACGCCCAAGAAAGGGAAGGAAATTGGCGGATTACACTGGAAAAGCCTAACTCAGAGCATGCATAAACGGAAGGACGTGCTGAGGCTTTTTAAAAATTGTATGACTTAAAGGCTGAAGAAGAAGGTTAACATTTTACTATCAGTAAATATTCACGATTTTTTAACAAATTTTCATAAACACGTATATTCTATATTGACATTCTTTTGCTATAACTTTTTTTTAGCGCATTTCATGGTATAATGTGCTGTTGGAGCGGCCATCTTGGAAAATGAATCCGTTTTCAGCTCTCCTGATTTCTAATTCTGTGTTTTGACTTCAACTCTTGTGCTGGCACCGCTTAAGATTGGTTAAAATATAACCTGTTGAATTTTGCATGTTGGTCAAAATGCCCATATCGCTGGACCGTTTTCAGTGAATTTCTATTGCAAAATGAACTATTGGAACTGCCATCGTGGTAAGACCCAGATCCGGAGATCTTGAAATGAGCGTCGATTCTGACTCCGCTTGCGCTTAAATGTGGTATCATCATGTAATATTATAATTTTATTTATTCAATTTTTTTTACAAGAGAATAGTTTGATAAGAAACATTTGTACCTCCTGGACACGTCTCTCTCCTTCCGAAATTCTCTTACTTCCTCCAACTAGTGAACCCCAGCGGAGCGGTATTACTATTGAATAGAAACGTACTAGAACGATAACCCTTATGAGAGCTTCGTGAGCGCTCGATACTGGTGGCATCTTGCGGCGAAGTGTTCAACTACAGTTACAATAGATAAGAGTACTGCATATTTTCTTGAACGTATCCACCCGCCGTCCTCGCAGCTTGCAGTGATCGTAGCGGCAGGTTGTCAAACTACTTGCAGTTTAGCCGCTAATATCGGGCACGCTTTTTATAATGGTGGCTGTACTTCTTGTACGTTTACAATCAACGGTATTACCAACAAACTTTTGACCAAGACTTTTAAATAATTACGTACTAAACGTTTCTCGTACAATTAAACATTTCATTAAACTGTGCGAAATTTTCGTGAATTGCGAATTCGTTCACTGAAAACATCATTAAACTTTATTGTTTTATTGCTTCGTGTTCGTCAAAGAAATTAATTTTTTACAATAGAGCCATAAAGTTGTGGAGGAAGAAGAGCTAATCTGTGCTATCAAGGATGGTACAGGTAGTAAATAAATTCCCCTTATCTCGGCATTGTTTTATGACACTTGGGATGTGTAGACTTGATTGCGATAAGTGGGGAAATTCCCTAGAAATATTACAAAACTTAACGTTACTTCCAAAATAAGTTTCATGATGTTGTACAATTTTAATGGCGTCACGCAGCTGTCTCGCTGATGTGCTGGAAGCGGATTCCCGTGGGAAAATTAGCTATAGAAGCGGTCATCACGGTAAGATCCAGACCTTTGAAATGTGCACCGATCTTGACCTCTAATTCACTTTTTGATGTGGGTCGTCAAAATGTTAAATATCAGTGTTTTATTCCGATTTGATTCTAACTTGGCACAAAAATACTTGGACAAGTTCGTTCACCAACAGAATTCGTTTAACAGTTTCAAAATGGCCATTTATAGGGAATAGATACAATGTAGCTGATAGGATCCACGCGCATTAAGTCTGGCAACATGTTTTGTAGCAATTATCTTGGTGAGGTTTCTTACCCAGGTGTTTATTGTTCTTTAACAAAAAGATAGTAGCCCAACAACTTAGTTTCTAGAAATAATATGTTTCTTAAAACGCTTGTGATTTTATACGAGGGAAGTTTTGCAATAAAACAATATTTTGGTTAATGGTTAAGCGTCACTGCTAGTGGCATCTTGCGGCAGAGTGTTCAACTACAGTTAAATAGATAATAGTCTATTTTCTCAAACGTCTTACTCCCTGTCGTTGCTGTTTGCAGCGTTCGTAACGGCAGATAGTACAATTACTTGAACTTTAGCCGCTAAAATCGAGCACGTTTTTAATAATTGTGTCTGTACTTTTCATTTTTTACGTAATTGGGAGATATTCACCAGCGAAATATTACTTTTTTGCGATAACCTAACGATTTTATGTAATTTTTAGCGGAACTATATTGTGACGTCATTGTCGTTTACATTGCATGGAGCATGGTAGGTTTACTACGCCAAGGTCACCCACCGACTCTTGTGTTGGATTTTTTTATAAATCACGTTTAAAGAATTTTTTTCGTGTTCTAAGTGCGGCAGTATTTGTAAAATTGTAATAATACTATATTTCAGTATAATGATCTGCCTTGCCTAGCTTCGTCAGTTCTACTTTCGTTGACGCGTTTCGGAGAACCTCCATCTTCAAAAACTATATCTATACTCAGAGTATAGATAGTGACAATAAGTATATGTATAGTGACAATAATCCTAGCAGAAAAGAAGAAGAATATAAAAAGAATTTGTAATAATACTTTCACACAAAACCGTTTCAGTTGGGTTTTTAAGGTAGGCCTAATTAAAAAAGTTTCTATTTTTTATTAATAATACGCGTTAAATTTATCGTTTTAGCGATGAAAAACACGTTAGCTAGTTTCTCGCTGTAGTCTTTTTGAGGTTATGTGTGTCATTTATATTTTCGATTTTTCGAACTTCCCGTAGTTTATATTTTGTATTATTACTTTTGGTCATGTGACAAAGCATTTTTGTGAAAACATCGAACAAATTTACAGCTGTTATTTACCTTTTTATCACCATCTTGCCTCAGTTTGGTTTATTACTTTTAGCTGTGAGATATGAAACGAACCGATCAGAAACGGCTCGGCTTTCACCCGTTGAATTAAAATTTGTGACTGCAACACCGCGCCGCTTCCAGGAGTGGCGGTCATTGTTTAGAAAGTGAGTTGGGCAGGCGTACAAAGAGTGAATGCCCAATAGGACGCGTGCTGGCGTGCTGGCGTGTTCACGTTCCAGTCAGCGGCTCTCGCTTCCTCGATATGATCTCGGGTCACTGCACGATCACTTGCAGCTATTAATTAAACCTGCTGACCGTTCTATCGGTACAAGGTGTTTCGTACTTTCAAAAATGTTACAAATTCGAAAATTTGGACTTTGTTGAAATTACGAAACCGTTACCAGAGAACCGTTGGAAAATGAGCTATTGGACTCGGGACCTTGGAATGAACGTTGATCCTGACTTCTAGATCACTTTTTGATGTGTCGTTGAAGTTGTGTGTGTGTGTGTGTGTGTGTGTGTGTGTGTGTGTGTGTGTGTGTGTGTGTGTGTGTGTGTGTGTGTGTGTGTGTGTGTGTGTGTGTGTGTGTGTGTGTGTGTGTGTGTGTGTGTGTGTGTGTGTGTGTGTGTGTGTGTGTGTGTGTGTGTGTGTGTGTGTGTGTGTGTGTGTGTGTGTGTGTGTGTGTGTGTGTGTGTGTGTGTGTGTGTGTGTGTGTGTGTGTGTGTGTGTGTGTGTGTGTGTGTGTGTGTGTGTGTGTGTGTGTGTGTGTGTGTGTGTGTGTGTGTGTGTGTGTGTGTGTGTGTGTGTGTGTGTGTGTGTGTGTGTGTGGGTGTGTGTGGGTGTGTGTGTGTGTGCGTGTGTGTGTGTGTGTGTGTGTGTGTGTGTGTGTGTGTGTGTGTGTGTGTGTGTGTGTGTGTGTGTGTGTGTGTGTGTGTGTGTGTGTGTGTGTGTGTGTGTGTGTGTGTGTGTGTGTGTGTGTGTGTGTGTGTGTGTGTGTGTGTGTGTGTGTGTGTGTGTGTGTGTGTGTGTGTGTGTGTGTGTGTGTGTGTGTGTGTGTGTGTGTGTGTGTGTGTGTGTGTGTGTGTGTGTGTGTGTGTGTGTGTGTGTGTGTGTGTGTGTGTGTGTGTGTGTGTGTGTGTGTGTGTGTGTGTGTGTGTGTGTGTGTGTGTGTGTGTGTGTGTGTGTGTGTGTGTGTGTGTGTGTGTGTGTGTGTGTGTGTGTGTGTGTGTGTGTGTGTGTGTGTGTGTGTGTGTGTGTGTGTGTGTGTGTATGTATGAGTGTGTGTGTGTGTGTGTGTGTGTGTGTGTGTGTGTGTGTGCGCGCGCTCGTGTCAGACCTCTTTCGTATCAAAGTATCTTCGTATCAAATTTTAAAACAATCGGCCGTGCGTTTGGGCAAAACTGCGGTACGCCCGTTATCGTTAAATCAGAGGCCGCCATCTTGAAATGAAGTAAATGGAAAAAATCTTGCACGTACGTCATTTGGGCTTCGCAGGCTACCAGGTACCTTCGTATCAATGTTCAAACCAATGCGTGTAAATGAGAGGCCGCCATCTTGAAACGGAGTGGGAAAAAATCTTACTCATGTCGTTCGAGCTTTATACAGGTATCTCCTTACCGAATTTCAAATTCAAATCGGTCAGTGCGTTTGACCGAAACTGCGTAACAAACAAACACACACACAAACCAAAACACACAAGATCGAAACAGAGGTTTGTATTTTAGCGTCTTTAAATTAATATTGTTCATTATTACAACACGGCCACCGAACCTCATATTTAAATAATTAGGATTATGACCAGTTTTCTTCCGTCTAGTGGTCTTTTAACTCACCTCGTTAAAGCTACAGCGGTTTCGAAACCTTACTGTTTCATCTTCAGGCCGTAATACAAAATGTCAAATCCTCTGTCGAGGTCGTCACGATGTTAAACAAATCATTGAAAACACACGACACAAACACTAAACACAATTACACGATTAAAAAACTGAGTTGTATAATAAAAAAATATGCTTACAGTGAAAGTGTAACTAACAAAAACACAAAAAATAACGTGGACTGAGGTAAGCTTCTCGTGCATACTCGAGTTTCAAATCTGGTAGGCTTATCGTCTTGCTTTTACATTTCAGTACACTATATGCAAATTTAATGGAAACTCGTGTATTTTAAACTCAGTATTGTAATCGTGTTTAGTGTTTGCGGCGACCTCAACAGAGGGATTTGACATTCTGTATTACGTCCTGAAGATGAAACAGTAAGGTTTCGAAACCGCGGTAGCTTTTACGAGGTGATTAAATAGACCACTAGACGAAAAAATAGGTCGTAATACTAATTATTTAACATTGTTTTTATCATTGAAGAATATACTTTTTTATATAGGATCGTAAAAAATTGCACGTGTTTTAAATAAAGTATTAAGTAGCCTAATTTATACCGAATGTGATTCTAATCTTACTAATGTCGAAAGTTAATTATTGTTTGTTAATCAAGGGAAATTTTTTTTTATAAAGGCCACACCTAGATAAATCACTTTGTAAACATTACGTCTTGAATGGGTTTTGGAAAGAATAATTGATACATTATCGTGATAATTAGAATCTCGCTGATAACAGATAAAGCGTTAATTCAAAGTACACTAATTCCAGTTGTGTTCTATAGATTAGTCACCATTAGGCCTACTTTTGTTAATTGAATTTTGTTTGAAAAAAGATAATATTTGGAAAGTTTACTTTAAAATTAGAATTGCCACTTGATGAACACTGATATGAAAAAGTTTCCAATGAACTATGAAACAGCCCAACATGATAAGGTCCCGGCACTTTCACATGAGCGTCATCGATCCTGATTTTTTTTAGGCGTAGATAAAAATTATACATTATAAGGATTGTATACATTATACGGATTGTTGCCGCCTCGGTGGCCTAGTGGATATCGTACTAGGCTTTCACCCCGAGTACCCGGGTTCGATTCCCGGCGAGGGCTTGGCATTTTCATACGTTATAAATCATCCCATCGTCTGCATTAGCCCAAGTGTGCACAATAGTCTGACGTCAAACACAAAAAAAATAAGGATTGTTAACCAACTCTCCTCCTAACCTCAAAATTTAAATCTAAGAACTAGAACATAAGCCTAAAGTAAGTTCCTAACCACAAAATGTAAATCTAAGAACTAGAACATAAGCCTGAAGTAAGTTCCTAACCACAAAATGTGAATCTAAGAACTAGAACATAAACCTAAAGTAAGTTCCAAACCACAAAATGTAAATCTAAGAACTACAACATAAGCCTAAAGTAAGTTCCTAACCACAAAATGTAAATCTAAGAACTAGAACATAAGCCTAAAGTAAGTTCCTAACCACAAAATGTGAATCTAAGAACTAGAACATAAGCCTGAAGTAAGTTCCTAACCACAAAATGTGAATCTAAGAACTAGAACATAAGCCTAAAGTAAGTTCCTAACCATAAAATGTGAATCTAAGAACTAGAACATAAGCCTAAAGTAAGTTCCTAACCACAAAATGTAAATCTAAGAACTAGAACATAATCCTAAAGTAAGTTCCTAACCACAAAATGTGAATCTAAGAACTAGAACATAATCCTAAAGTAAGTTCCTAACCATAAAATGTGAATCTAAGAACTAGAACATAATCCTGAAGTAAGTTCCTAACTATAAAATGTGAATCTAAGAACTAGAACATAAGCCTAAAGTAAGTTCCTAACCACAAAATGTAAATCTAAGAACTAGAACATAACCTAAAGTAAGTTCCTAACCACAAAATGTAAATCTAAGAACTAGAACATAAGCCTGAAGTAAGTTCCTAACCACAAAATGTAAATCTAAGAACTAGAACATAACCTAAAGTAAGTTGCTAACCACAAAATGTAAATCTAAGAACTAGAACATAATCCTGAAGTAAGTTCCTAACTATAAAATGTAAATCTAAGAACTAGAACATAACCTAAAGTAAGTTCCTAACCACAAAATGTAAATCTAAGAACTAGAACATAACCTAAAGTAAGTTCCTAACCACAAAATGTAAATCTAAGAACTAGAACATAACCTAAAGTAAGTTCCTAACCACAAAATGTAAATCTAAGAACTAGAACATAAGCCTAAAGTAAGTTCCTAATCTAAGAAGTACCAAGTTCTAGGTACGTGAGAACAAACACTCAGGGCAGTGGTAAAAAAAAAAAAAAATGGTGAACTGGCCGAATAAAGTGAAAACTTAAATAAATGGAATCACAATGGAGAAACATAAATGGAGAAACAATGGAATCACATAGATTCCAGTTGTTAATGTTTTAACAATTATTGAAGGCTGGGATGGGCATGTACTTCAATGGCGTTCGTTAGTAATTAATGAACTTATGAACTTATTTATATACAAAATATTAAAAAACAATTTTGTACACAGTATGTGCGAAATATATTTTTACTCTAACAGTTTTGTTTTTGATGGGCTGGGTATGTAGGATAATGGCGTTAATTTTAATTATAATGTTTATTATTCAACTTGTTTATATACACAATTGAAGCGAAGCTTTTAGTGTTAGCTTTGGCGAGAGAAGTGAATAGAAAAAAGTCTGCCGAACGGAAGAATGTAACGAATGAGCAAACGAATTTTGTCTCTTTATGTCTGTCTTCCTTTTTCTTCCTTATTTTCGATAACAGTACACGCGTATTATATAAAAACGTTGTGTTGCTTTGATTTCGGTTCTTTTTCCTAGGTGAACAACACGTGCACGTTGAAACCGTTTATAATACATTCGAAATTAATACAAACGTTTATAGTAATTGTTGTTAACATTGCTAGTTTTTTAACAACATAACCTGAAACTTATCAACTGTTCAATGAAATCAGCTGATCGTTACGAATTAATGTAAAACAACTGATCTTCTAGTAAATAATATCTGAGCTAGGTTCACGTATTTATTTTTATTTATTTAAACAAAACAAGATATTTGTAAACTAATTATATATTCAGAAAAGACATAAAAAGCTTCATTTCTGTCGGTAACTTCCCGAGTTTAACTAGTTACTTTTTTATACAAATAAATATTTAATGTAAAAAAAAACACTGCGTAACCGTGACGGCCAAAACCTTACATGCCAGCTGGATTTATCACCATCGAAGAAGTTAAATTCTCTGGAGGTCAGGCGCGCTTGTAGAAGTCCTTAGTTCAAAACTAAATACTTACAACGGCTAGAGGTGCAGTAAGGAAATGGGCTAGGGAAGAGAACCTCAAGTGATAGAAGCAATTTCCTGAGCAACAATTAGGGAAACACCTTCTCTCGAGACCTGACAAGGACACTTGTACAGTTCAATAGGAGGTCACTGAGGCAAGTCACCGGACACGGCCACATCCGGAGTCATTTATACAAGGCGAGATTGCTGCGAATCTTGCCTGATTGTCGCCTATGCGGGCAGGTGGTTGAAACTGCAGCACATGTAATCCTTAAATGCGAGGTCCTGAAGGCCAAAAGGAGACTCTTTGGAGCTCAGCAGCCAGATCAGGAGTCTCATAAGGACATCTTTTACAAGAATCTGGAGCTCGTTTAAGGCACTGGAGTCGCTTTCTGATGGAGTAGAAGGTGAACACAAAAAGTTTATAGCTGACGTGTCGGGGGTGGGGGCACAGAGTCTCTATTAGCACCCCAACACAACAAGGACACCACAAGTCATAAACAATCCCAGTTGACCAACCAGATACGATCTTTGCCAGTTATTTTCGTAACTTTTTCATTTTCTACCTGTTCCATGATCACACGTGTCCAGCCGCCTTGGTGGTCTAGTGTCTAGTGGATAGCGTACTAGGCTTTCATCCCGAGGATCCGGGTTCGATTCCCGGCGAGGGCTTGGCATTTTCATACGCTATAAATCATCCCACCGTCTGCATTAGCCCAAGTGTGCACAATAGTCGGACGTTAAACACAAAAAAAAATGATCACACGTGAGTGTTATTTTAGATCAGGCTATCGAAATTGTGCAGCCAAAAAGCACCGTAAAACAGCCGAAAAGAATTTTCACAAAGATCGTCCGCAAGATTTCGAGAAACTGTACCGTTAAGCTCTGTAATTATTTGCCGTTATATAATTATTTTGTTATTATATAATGCGCGAGCCCGGCATTGCGTGAAAAAAAGTTCGTCGGATGGTTGCGATGCTTTTGGTTGCGAAAGTTTTAATTATTTTCTCAACAAAAGGAGGAACCATGGTCGCTAAATGTGAAAGGCAAAGTGAATTAACGTTTTTGTGAGACCGACTGAGCGTGTGTATGTCATGGTTTCACTGCTGACAGATGAGTTCGTGTTTATGCTTTGTTTGGGAGCGCGAACATCGATTGTTTCATACCGATGTATCGATATACCAATGTTTAAATACGAATAGGCGTGCAAAGCCTATTATTGAAAAGACAGTCTGGTTAACTGAAGTCAAAAACTGAGGGTTGCTGTAGAACAAAAGTTCTCAGCGAGTGTGCTGCTCGCGTTTCTGTGTTAAATGCGCTGATAAAAGTAAATACAGCACGCAGCTGTCTCGCTGACGTGATAGAAGCTAAAGTATCTTTCTTCATCTTACCCTTTCGCGATTCTGAGTTCACCGTTACAACCAGCATTAAAATCCGCGTGTAATAATATTTTCCAACTTTCAAATTGCATCGAAAATTCGAAAAAGAATTTCTTAATTTCAAAGGAATTAAAAATGCCAATTATATACTGATTACGATGGTGAAATCGGATTTTATGATAAGGAAGGATTTTTAAATATTTGAAATGCCCGCCATTTTGAAATTGTTGAACGAATTTCGCTGGTTAACGAACTATTCCAGGTATGAGAGTATACGATGTGTGTGTGTGTGTGTGTGTGTGTGTGTGTGTGTGTGTGTGTGTGTGTGTGTGTGTGTGTGTGTGTGTGTGTGTGTGTGTGTGTGTGTGTGTGTGTGTGTGTGTGTGTGTGTGTGGGGTGCGTGTTTTAGTTTAGCAGTTTCGAAATAGCGACATTTTCAAAATTTCATAACTTTATGTCTTAAATTTGTTTGAAAATCCGATTTCACTGTCGTAATCAGCGTTAGAAACTGCATCAATCAGCTGTTTTTATTTTCAAAACCCGCTGAAATCAAGAAATTCAGTTTGACAGTCAGGGTTCAATTTCGCATTTTCAATGAAATTTGAAAATTTATAATGCTAATATATGCCGGTTTTAGTGCTGATTATCAAAATTTTAAAAAATATAATACTTTTATAAATTCGCTTCCATCACTTCAGTGATACAGCTGCGTGCCACAATTATTTCTGTTCTTGTGACACTTCCCTCTAGCGTTAGAACATTAATATTTCGATTTTAAAACTTTCCCGTAAATACCAGGTAACTTTAATTACTTCTAAATTGTACTGAAGCATTTTGATTCTTGAAGCCCTTACTGCTTTGATGGTTTCAGGGCGTCATTAGCCGCGCCCACCTAGACGGATTGCGAAATCGGCAGAACCCGGCAACGGATACGCTTGTTGAGTGATGTTAAGAGTTCAAAGTTTTCATTTCCTGTCTTGCCTTATTGTTGCCCACGTAATTTTGTGTACGCCGGCTTTTGTTTGGGTTTATCAAAGTAAAGGCACATTTAGGAAACGTTTCTAAATTGATGCTTTGACTCGATTAAAAAGAATTGAAGGTCTGGGGTCAATAACTGGATAAAAGCAAATACAATAGCGGAACACAGACGTCTCGAAACCCTAGCAATGCTTGATAACATCGCAAAAATAGTTTCCAGATACTTGCGGCGTTATGATGTCGTCAGAAGGTGCCGAACAAGTGCGAATACACCTAAAGCAAACACTAAATCAAAAGTAAACAGGAATGAATAGTGTTAGGAAGGAATGAATTGTTGGAGGAACAACCAACAGACCACGGTTACGGCGAGGTTTCTGTCTTGCTGGAGAGACAACCAATACATCACGGTTTGTGTGAGTGTCCTGTCTTGCTGGAGAGACAACCAACAGCCCACAGTTTGTGTGAGTGTCATGTCTTGCTGGAGAGACAGCTAACACACCACGGTTTGTGTGAGTGTCATGTCTTGCTGGAGAGAACCAACACACCACGGTTTGTGTGAGGTTCCTGTCTTGCTGGAGAGACAACCAACAGCCCACGGTTTGTGTGAGTGTCATGTCTTGCTGGAGAGACAGCCAATACACCACGGTTTGTGTGAGTGTCATGTCTTGCTGGAGAGAACCAACAAACCACGGTTTGTGTGAGGTTCCTGTCTTGCTGGAGAGACAACAAACAGCCCACAGTTTATGTGAGTGTCATCTCTTGCTGGAGAGACAGCCAACACACCACGGTTTGTGTGAGTGTCATGTCTTGCTGGAGAGAACCAACACACCACGGTTTGTGTGAGGTTCCTGTCTTGCTGGAGAGACAACAAACAGCCCACAGTTTATGTGAGTGTCATGTCTTGCTGGAGAGAACCAACACACCACGGTTTGTGTGAGTGTCATGTCTTGCTGGAGAGAACCAACACCACGGTTTGTGTGAGGTTCCCGTCTTGCTGGAGAGACAACCAACAGCCCACGGTTTGTGTGAGTGTCATGTCTTGCTGGAGAGACGACCAACAGCCCACGGTTTGTGTGAGTGTCATGTCTTGCTGGAGAGAACCAACACACCACGGTTTGTGTGAGGTTCCTGTCTTGCTGGAGAGACAACCAACAGCCCACGGTTTGTGTGAGTGTCATGTCTTGCTGGAGAGACGACCAACAGCCCACGGTTTGTGTGAGTGTCATGTCTTGCTGGTGAGACAACCAACAACCCACGGTTTGTGTGAGTGTATTGTCTTGCTGGAGAGACGACCAACAGCCCACGGTTTGTGTGAGTGTACTGTCTTGCTGGAGAGACAACCAACAGCCCACGGTTTGTGTGAGTGTACTGTCTTGCTGGAGAGACGACCAACAGCCCACGGTTTGTGTGAGTGTATTGTCTTGCTGGTGAGACAACCAACAACCCACGGTTTGTGTGAGTGTACTGTCTTGCTGGAGAGACAACCAACAGCCCACGGTTTGTGTGAGTGTCATGTCTTGCAGGTGAGACAACCAACAACCCACGGTTTGTGTGAGTGTACTGTCTTCCTGGTGAGACAACCAACAACCCACGGTTTGTGTGAGTGTACTGTCTTGCTGGTGAGACAACCAACAACCCACGGTTTGTGTGAGTGTCATGTCTTGCTGGTGAGACAACCAACAGCCCATACCCCACTTTTTCCCCGTTCTGAATGATAAACAGATCTCTAATTGTTTATCTTAGTTTTTTCTACATTTATATTCTTGTCGTACATCGTAAATCTTTTAATAAATTTGGTAGACAATTGTATTTTTGTAGTCCAGTAAAAGTTCATCATTTCGAACGAGTAATGAGAAGTTTTTTTTATCCCCATCTCAAAAATATAAGTTATTTTAATGATCTCTTCAAAAGTGATCAAGAAATCAGGATCGCCGCTATTTCAAGATCCCGAGCCTGGATCATACCATAATGGAAATTCGCTAGTAATTTTTGTCCAGTGTTTCGTACGATTAAACGTGCAACATTAATTACAGTTCAGAAAAGTTTTAATTAAGTTTTTATCAAGAGCTAATAATAACTTGCTCGAATTCTAAAAGCGAAACGAAGAGAAAATTATGTTCGACCGAACAGATGAATCTTTGAAATGCTTCATGAAGGCTTTCGATTCATTAAACACAATCTGTGTAGGCCTACTTGATGTCATCAACGGTATCTTCTGGGTTTAATAAACTGGATTTACTGAGTGCGTTATGTGATGTGCAATTAAGTGCCACAGATGCGGAATTTCAGAAATTATCCAGTTGGTTTTCACATGCCTATTTCGTACCACAGATGCATTAGCGAGGGAATGAAAGATACACTTGTAACATTTATCTTTGAGCGAAAAAAATTAATATATTTATATTAGATTCTGCCTATGTGGCCTACGGAAGCCTAACCCTGGTTTCTATTAATTATATTTGAAGTGTAAAATCTTCAGTAACTCATAACGCAGTTTATGTTTACACGATATTAAATTATCATAAATATTGTCAATTAAAATAAAATTACAACAATCACTTTAATCAAACACATAATTTATTTAATATTTAACAGTTAAAATACAATTACTAATCATTTAAATGCTATTATTTCTACGACGTAATTGCAAACAATAGCAATAAACATAACCTCAAATTGAAATATTCATATTAAACAATGTCAATAAAAATAACATCATTTGAAATTATTCGTAGTATATAATAGAAAAAACATAAACTCAGTTGAAATTATTCATCGTAAACTAACCTCAGCTGAAATTATTCATCGTCGACAATAACAATAAACATAACCTCAAATGAAATTATTCATAATAATTAATATCATATCCTCAGTTGAAATTGTTCATCGTAAGAAACAGAAATAAACATAACCTCAGATGAAATTATTTATCGTAAACAATATCATAACCTCAGTTAAAATTATTCATCGCAAAGAATAGCAATAAACATTATTTGAAATGAAATAGCATTGCCGAATGAACAGCTGTGGCGAGAACATCAGGTGGTTGGGTGAACATTGCCTCCACCCACCGCATGACTTAATTTCTTCGTTGCATGTTAAGAATTTATGTTTTTACATTATTTTTAGAGTACAATATTTACAATGTATGTTTTTATATTATTTACAGAGTAAACGATAATTATTTATCAAACGATAATATTAATACGCAGCTTTTCCGCTGACGATATCAGTGAATTTCCGCCGCCTCGGTGGCCTAGTGGATAGCGTACAATTCGATTCCCGGCGAGGGCTTGGCATTTTCATACGCTATAAATCATCCCATCGTCTGCATTAGCCCAAGTGTGCACAATAGTCAGTTACACACACACAAAAATTCAACAATGTATTTTGTTTATCTTATATTTCTTTTAAAAAATCTGATCTCGTAATTATAATCATTAAAATTTCATATTAAATTTTTAAATTACATTTTAAAACCTTGACCGCCACCAACGGGTTTATTTTCGTATTTCAAGTAGAATTTTAAAATTTAAATTGCTAATTTGTGCAGTTTTTAACGCTGGTTACGATGGAGCGATTTTCAAAATATCGTAGGAAGAAGTTGCATATTTTTTTAATATTTAAATGGCCGCCATTTTTCCACTGCTGAATAGATTGTGCTGGATGTAAAGAACCACGGCTGTAAGAATAATTCTCACACAAACACATCGCGCAGTATTAAATCTAATTAGTAATTTATTCCGTGGTTCTAGATAATTCATCTTCTAATTTTCCAACTACAAATTACTAGCGTGAACACAGATGCATCTAATTGTATTTTATCTGTGAACAGTAATATTTACGTGGTGTGGTTTTCAGTTCCAGCAATTCACACAACCAAATGTGTTCACTATTCTGGCATACGCACTGATAGCGATCGGAGGCATCGTGTTCCTCGTCAGCTTCATGGGCTACTGCGGCGCCCTGAGAGAGTCCAGGTGCCTTCTAGCTTTTGTAAGTACTGTAGTTAATGGCGCCGTTAAAATTTGTCAAAATAAAACGATGGTGAAACAAAAAAATTGCTTTTTCTCTCCGTACAACTAATGTAGTTTTAAGAGTGGAACCAGTTTGTGAATATTCCAGACAATGCTGTAAACAGTTTTCGTGCAATTATTTTATATAAACTGTCATACAATAAAACAGATCTGTTAAAATAATGTTTTAGTTTTTCGATAACTTCTGAACAGGTATTTTTGGGGTAATAGCAACGCATAGGCCTACGAGGTGTGTTCAGAAAGTAACGAGAATTTTTAAATTTCGCTTGCTTGGATAGTCCGATTGTCAAACATTTTTTTTTATGTTGGTATACATGCCCTTGAAGTATGATAAAACTTTCAGCTGTTTTCATTGTTGACTTTGTCTGTGACAGCCACTAAGGTTAGACGTGTTTTTATGAGCTCGGCGATTTTCGTTTGTTAAAAGAAATGGATCAAAGAATTTGTATCAAATTTTGTGTAACAAAGTGTGTGAAATGTTAACAAAGGTCTATGGTGAGTCTGCTATGAGTAACGCAACAGTTTACGAGTGGTATAAGCGTTTCTAAGAAGGACGTGAAGACGTTGAAGATGACGAACGCCCTGGACGTTCCAGCACATCAACAACCGATGAAAACGTGGACAAAGTGAAAGAAATGGTTATGAACAATCGCCGAATCACAATTAGAAAGGTCGCTGATGATGTTGGCGTATCGATTGGATCATTTCATGACATTGTTTCCAGTGTTTTGTGTATGAAACGCGTGGCAGCAAAATTCGTTCCAAAATTGTTGAATTTTGACAAAAACAGCGGCGAATGGAAGTTGCTGAGGCGTCACTAAATGAAGTCAACGACGATGCAGAATTACTGAAACGAATTATAACAGGTGACAAAACATGGGTTTACGAATATGACATCGAAACTAAGGCTCAGTCATCCAAGTGGAGGCATTCTGGCTCGCCAAGACCGAAAAAGGCTCGACAAGTGCGGTCGAACGTGAAGGTTATGCTCACTATGTTCTCCGATATTAATGGCATAGTGCATCATGAATTCCTGCCACCAGGTGAAACGGTCAATAAGGAGTACTACCTACAAGTTCAACGCCGTTTGCCTGAAGCAATCCGAAAAAAACGCCCGGATCTGTGGAAAAACAATTCATGGCTTTTGCACCACGATAATGCACCAGCTCACACTTCATTGTTTGTTCGTTCGTGAATTTTTGGCCGAAAACAGTACTGTAACGATGCCCCAGCCTCCATATTCGCCAGACATGGCTCCGTGTGAATTTTTCCTATTTCCAAAAATAAAGAGAACCTTAAATTTGGTCGTTTTACAGTCGTAGATGACATTAAAAGCGCATCGCTGAAAGAACTAAAGGCTATCTCAAAGATCGAGTTTGAGAAGTGTTTCGAGGATTGGAAGAAGCGCTGGCACAAGTGCATAATCTCCAGTGGGGACTATTTTGAAGGCGACATCAATGTAGAAGAATAAATAAATATTTTGTTCAAAAAATTAAAATTCTCGTTACTTTCTGAACACACCTCGTATGTTTTGTTTAGGTTTTACGTTAGAAATCTAAGAACATAATCGATTAATAACTAAAGGATGATAAAACTCCAGGCACTGGACCTTTTGTGCAAATAAACCTCGTAAGTACTAGTTCAGCAGACTGGCACCGTTAATAAGTTCCAGCAATCCAGTGACTAGCTTATCCTGATGGAATTCCTCAGGGTCCTGGAACAAATACCCTTACCCTCCTGCTGGCATGAGCTTCACAATCGTAAATTATATGACCTGCAGTTTCTTATTCTTTCCTGCATAACCTACACGCGGTTTCTAATCGGTTTTATTAACATTAAATCAAATGTTAAGAACTTTGTGCAGTATTCGTGCACAATTTATCGAGTTCGATTCCCGGTCAGGGCTTGGCATTTTCATACGCTATAAATCATCCCATCGTCTGCTTTAGCCCAAGTGTGCACAATAGTCGGACGTTAAAAAAAAAAAAAAATTATGTCTGCTATTGAGGAGTATGCCTACATACAAAGAACAAAGAAGAATATCTATATGCCACAATGATTTGTGTAAAAAATGAAATCAATGGAAAGAATTTTAATGGAGAGCCGTACGCTGTTCGAATCTGGATGGCTGTGACATCAGAAATATATCCAACGGTCGGATTACAATAAGGCATTTTCGCAATCATAAATTCATAATATTAGTATCATTGCAGTCGATACAATGAACAAATGTTGCGGAAACATTGAGGTTGCAGAAGAGACACTAGTTGTCAGCTGTCCAGAGACGGACGGCAAATCTTTCCAGAGTAAATTGAGTCTAAATAAGCAGTTTTAAAATTAACTTCTTTTTATTAAAAGAGGGCCTAGACTTCCGTTGATCCTGGTTTTACCGTCCAGCTTATTGTGCACCCTCGTCCACAAGTTCAACCTTCCCAATCTAACCTCAGGTCTTTAGAGAACCGCGAGATACTTCGGATGATGTTGAACTGTTCTGTCATCTGTCCCCCACTCCAGATAGTGTCTAGGGATTCAAATCGAGCCATGTCCAAAGCTGGACAATCATAAAGTATGTGTTGAGCTGTTTCCTCATCAGTACTACATTTCCAACGCAAAATATTTGTCAAAAAAGCCCATTTTATGTAGGTGACTGAGATATGTCCAGTGACCCGTCAATAGTTGGACCCGCAAGCATCCTGTTCAACTCTACAAGACCGTCCATTCTCTCCCAAGACCTTTGGTATTCCCTAGAAACTCATTGAGAAACATGCCTGCGTGCTAGAGTATAAGATACCCCACAAGCAGGTTCTAGGCCAATGAATGGGCTGTCTGTATTCTGGCACACTGATCTGCCTCTTCATTACCCATTAAGTCCTGATGTCTTACATTATCTTCGAATTATAGTTGTGGTTTTCCAGAGCCAGTAGTGAAGCTCTACTAGTGTTTATATAAATGGTCTTTCTTTTTATCTTCTATCTATAATTCTTCTGACATACTCTGTGAGGCCAATGACTTCAGCCTGAAAAACTGTTGTCAGCAATCCAACATTGCACTCATTGGGTCTGACTCCATATATACCTGACTCAGTACATTCAGATGTTTTTGATCCATCTGTGTACCAGGTCAGCCATTCCTCATATATGTAGCTTCGCCTTGAGACCATTGGTTATAAAATTAATCGATTAATAAGATACTAAACTAAAACGACTGCTGGATAGTTCTTCTTTCGTTTCACCCTCTTTGGGGTACACTGAATCAATCATTTCTTGCGCGCTGTACTTTTCTTTGTTCCCAGTAGCTCTTCATTCTTTCTGATCTTCTTTTCCTCTCCTCTTCCGAAATGATAGGTTTAGGTCTTATTTTGGTTTTATCTTGGAATCTTATTCTTTCGTCCTTGGTACTTATCTTAGCAGTTTGGTCAAGCAGTGAATTTTCTGTAATTTTTAATTCTATTAGGTCTTTTTCAATTTCTTTAAACCAGTTCGGTTTTGTTTTACGATTATGGAAAAAATCAAACACCTGTTTCGTCAATCTATTGGAGTTCATTCTAAGAAGATGGCCGTAAAAATTTATTCTCCTTTTTCTCATAGTATCTGACAGTTTTTCAATTTTCTTGTAGAGAGCTTAATTTATTATATATACTACCTTATTATCCTGAAATTTTGTTCCTATAATTTTTCTTAAGATTTTCCTTTCCGTTATTTCAAACTTTTCTATCTGGCCTATGCGATTCATGGTTAATGTTTCTGCTGCGTACAGTGCTTCCGGCTTGATCACTGTTTTATAATGTTTAATTTTGGACCCCCATGAAAAGGATTTCTTATTGTATGTTTCTTTCGTCAATTGGAAGGCCAATTCAAGTTTGTTTTTCCTGGATTCCATTGCCTTGCCTTCATCTGCATTCCAACTAATCCATTCACCAAGATATTTGAACTCTTTTACAATATCTATTTTCTGTTCTTCGATTTTAATGTATTTATTTGGATATTTGTTGTTTGTCATGATTTTGGTCTTTTCAAAAGATATGTTTAGACCTATTTTAGCTGCTTGTTTCTTCAATTCAAGAATCTGCTCCCTTGCTTCCTCCATTGTTTCAGCAAACAAGGCCATATCATCTGCAAATGCAATACAGCTAATTCTGTGATTCTTCTTTTTGTAACCCAGCTGGATAGTTCATTATACATTCACGTTATAATATCGACTTACGAAGTTGATGTAACGCTCTGGGCCCACTTTCAGAATCACAGTGCCTCCAGGAGTGTTTACATCACTGAAATTTGTACTTTTCTTTCAGAAATCTATTAACAGAAAACAGTTATGTATTGTATAGCGTGTCGCAGTTACGCACCATTAACGCAAGGTGACTCGGAGCGCTCCATGCGGCCCACGCCGTAACTATTAAGAACAATGAGTCACGGTCCGTTTGTTAGACAGTTTCAATTTACGACGAAGAAATTTAGTGAGTTTTGTCTCGAATTGCAAAACAATTTCTAACCTCAGACTGCGATTTCGAATTTGTAGTGGTCTCGCCTGAAGGCTACTATAGTTGGTACTGTAAATTCGATTTGGACCAATCGATTCCCCACTAATCGTGGAACGGTAGTAGCGATATTTTCAGATGCGCTTAGATCAATCGCAAAAAAAATCGCTGTCTCGCTGACGTGATAGAAGTAAATTTCTAAAAGTGTTTTCTTTATTTTATTCTCTTTGAAGTTCTTATTTCGCCAAAATAAATTAAAATCTACGTATAATCAGCATTTTAAACTTTCAAATTACATTGAAAATAGGAAACCGAACCCAGACCGCTGTCAGATTAAATTTCTTAATTTCAACGGTTTTTGAAAACGCAAAATGTTAACGTATGCAGTTTTTAAGGCTGATTAAGACAGTGGAATTGGATCTTCAAACAAATTTTAAGACAGAAAAGTTATGAATTTCGAAATGGCCGCCATTTTGAAACTGTTGAACGAATTTTGCTGGTCAACGAATTTGTCCAAGCTATTAACAAAATCGTTTTTTTTGTGCCAAGTTAGAATCAAATCAGAATAAAATGCGAACATGAGCATGCTGAAACACACACACACACAATCAATAAATAAATTTAAAAATTGTGTTGTCAATTAATGTCCTTTTAAATGTACTTTTTATATTGATGAATATTAAAGGGGCGAATTATGTACGGGTAGGGGAGGTACCAAAGGAAAAAGTGCCTAAATGAGGTACTGGACCAAGCAGAATAGTAAAAATCACATCTATTGATTCGGAAATCTTCCAAAATTTCGTGTCTAATAAAAATTCTTAATTGCGATTTTTTCACATAATTTTCCTTTTACTGTGTACCACTAAATTTTGAATTTTTTTAAAGCTTTAGTATAACAAAGGTACCTGATACCCGAGGCTATGAGTGTGGGAATTGTCTGTGGGAAGCAGCCCACCAGCTCATCATCAATCAGCTCCAAGCCAGTTAAGTAGAATGAATTAGATTACCCTCGCACACCAGACAGCCAGAGGGTCCCTGCCATTATCGTGCCTGACTAAAGTATACAGTGTTGTTTTTGTACGCACACAAAAATTGTTTTTAGAGAAATTCCATTTAGCTATTAGAGCTGGACCTGGAACCTTGAAATGAATGCCCATCCTGACCTCTAGATCACTTGTGGGGTTGTTAAAATTTACACCCACGCGCGCGCGCGCGCACTCTCTCTCTCTCTCTCTCTCTCTCTCTCTCTCTCTCTCACACACACACACACACACACACACACACACACACACACACACACACACACACACACACACACACACACACACACATACAACACACACATAATTACACACACACACACACACACACACATACACACACACACACACACACACACACACACACACACACACACACACACACACACACACACACACACACACTATACATTACTACACACACACACACACACACACACACACACACACACACACACACACACACACACACACACACACACACACACACACACACACACACACACACACACACACACACACACACACACACACACACACACACACACACACACACACACACACACACACACACACACACACACACACACACACACACACACACACACACACACACACACACACACACACACACACACACACACACACACACACACACACACACACACACACACACACACACACACACACACACACACACACACACACACACACACACACACACACACACACACACACACACACACACACACACACACACACACACACACACACACACACACACACACACACACACACACACACACACACACACACACACACACACACACACACACACACACACACACACACACACACACACACACACACACACACACACACACACACACACACACACACACACACACACACACACACACACACACACACACACACACACACACACACACACACACACACACACACACACACACACACACACACACACACACACACACACACACACACACACACACACACACACACACACACACACACACACACACACACACACACACACACACACACACACACACACACACACACACACACACACACACACACACACACACACACACACACACACACACACACACACACACACACACACACACACACACACACACACACACACACACACACACACACACACACACACACACACACACACACACACACACACACACACACACACACACACACACACACACACACACACACACACACACACACACACACACACACACACACACACACACACACACACACACACACACACACACACACACACACACACACACACACACACACACACACACACACACACACACACACACACACACACACACACACACACACACACACACACACACACACACACACACACACACACACACACACACACACACACACACACACACACACACACACACACACACACACACACACACACACACACACACACACACACACACACACACACACACACACACACACACACACACACACACACACACACACTTGTATTTGGAAGATTAAGATACATATTTTTGGATGTTCGATATAAATATTTATTTTGAAAATATATACCTTTTTAAAATCAGAAAGTAGATAACTATTATAGCTTCTGTTTTATATAATAGAATATTTGCTTTCCCCGTTTTTTTTCTAAATTTTAACGTACTTGCTTTTACTACACATTGTGTACCTAAACCAACTCGATTCTTCGTTTAAAAATATAAAAAATGCCGAATTCCAAACTGGTTTTGAAAAATGTAGTCTGTATTTAGTTGGAATTTTCATGGTGTTAGTTATTAGTGTACATTATCATTTGTGATTTTTAGATTTTCAAAGATACTACCAATTTTGATGAACGACATTCAACTATTTTTGAGAAAATTTGAATTTGTCTTTTCTTAATTTTAGGTCTTATATCTACAGTAATTTTAAAGGGCCACAGGGAAAAGTGGGGAAACACTTATGGCCTTTAGCCCTTTCATTCTCAAATTATGACCTTATGTGAATAATTTATTTCACTAAATTAGCTAGAAAATTATAAATAGGACAAGCCATAATATTGGTGACCAGTATAGATATAGTTTTTGAAGATGGAGGTTCTCTGAAACGCGTCAACAAAAGTAGAATTGACGAAACTGGGGAAGGCAGATCATTATACTGAACATAGTGACAATAATCCTAGCAGAAAAGAAGAAGAATATAAAAAGAATTTAATTTATTTTTAATTTTTTGTTAGTAATAGTCTGTAAATTTTTTTTGTGTTTAACGTCCGACTATTGTGCACACTTGGGCTAATGCAGACAATGGGATGATTTATAGCGTATGAAAATGCCAAGCCCTGGCCGGGAACCGAACCCGGGTCCTCGGGGTGAAAACCTAGTATGCTATCCACTAGGCCACTGAGGCGGCATAGTCTGAAAAGTAACACAGAGTAAAAGTAGACACATATGCATAATGGTTGTGTTATACAGAACTGGAAGATCTTGTTCCTAAAACACACTGGGAATTAATGGGTGTAAAACAGACAGTATTGCATAAAGGAGCTGAATAAACACTGTTGTTCATGAACAACACTGGTTGCAAAAGAGTTTGCACACTTTTTTATACAAATTTTTGCAGCGATTTCAATAATTTTCAGGCCCCTGTATATCAGCGAGAAAGTAAAACCCAATATTTTAATCGTATAACTTGCCAACAATAAATGTTTACCCAGCCTTGGTGCAGCAGTAATTATCAGACTCCTCAAGGACACACAGGAGGTCATTATTCCTGGCTAATTCCTTTATGTGAAATTCTCCCACGTTTAATCAACTGCAATCAAGAACCTTCTGCTTGAGAGACCAACTGCAGAAACAAACACACACAACAGTTTTAATGTTTTTATTTATATATGAGTTTGTTATTTGTTTGTTAATATGTACATTTTGAATAAAGAAGTTTAACCGGTATAGCTTTGTAGAAATTGTATTTTTTAAAATTCTTTTTGTGCTCAAATAACAGCTGATTTAAATTTCGCTTATCAAATTATTATTCAATGTTATTTTGTGAAAATTTGCTTCCATACAGAAAATACTTTAATACTACCAAAATTATGAATTCTAATTTATTGAGATTTTTGATTAAGAGTATTAGTACATATTTTTTAAAATAAAAATTGATTTACTACAGTCTAAAAATACTATAAAGTGTATTGAACTTTCTGTTTCAGTATGGCATCCTGCTGATTTTAATTCTGGTGTTTGAAGTGACCGCTGCTGGATTTGCCGTAGCTAACAAAGCAAAGGTATAAATTTTCTCGTATGAACAGTGATGTGCTTATTGTTAAATTGTATCATTATAATCTTTGGTTTTCGCTTCAATCAATCCGTGCCACAAAACTGACCTTCAGTCTTTCAGTGTAGGCTATGGTACTGTTTAGTCATAACATTTTTATTTCAACAGTTGGTTTACCGACATTTGCTGTTAGCTTCCATGAGACTGTTTGGTTCTTGTTACAATTTCAATTTTAAAATGTTAGTTTTAATATTATGTATTCTACCAGTTCGTTCAGGGAGATGTTGTTGTTGTTGTTTTCCAATGGCTTCCGCTGTCTCACGCCATCTTTGATCTTGCTTCCCAGTAGAGGCCAGGGAGGTCTCCTCTTCTCTGCTTCTCTTCATCTAATTTTCTGCAGACCAGGAGATGGTCCTTGTTCATGATGGTGTCTGGGCATTCACACAATGTGCAGTTGTCATAGTTTATTATCTTAATTTTCTTCAGGTGTTCATTCAGACAGTCGTGTCCAGTTTTCCGCCAAAAGACCGCGATAGGATGTCCTCCTCTGGAGGTCCTTGACCTTCCCATACAAGTCGAATACATTCTCATAAGGCTTGTTCTTTATGTCTTCCTTGACTTTGTTTGTAAATTCAAGATAAGATGCTTCAGTGCACTAATCCTAGCCTCCAGTGTGAGCATTCTTTTTGGTTTCTGCACTATAAGGGTTCCTTCTTTGACCAGCTTGTCTGCCCGCTCATTCCTTTGTATGCCTACATGTGACGGGATCCACTGCAGAACCAATTCCTTGGTAATGTGTTTAACTACTTTGTATTTCTTCTGGATCGATTCTATCATAGAGCCTGCAGATGTGTTGTCAACAATTGCTTGTAATGCAAATGTTTCCCAAAGTTCAGGGAGATGTTGAACATGTGTAATCTTTATGATTTTGCTGATAAGTTTCATGAATCTCATTTTCACATAAGTAGATTTAGCCTGTTGAAGATTCACGTAAGTAGATAATCCGATTGTTGGACATCGGATTTAACGGACAACAAAACCAATTGTTTTTAAATTTTTCACTTAATGATGGACTATTTATGTTATTATTACTGTTTATTCAAAAATTTGCCATCTTTGTGTATATAGAAACAATACACAACATTTCATGATTATGGATCAACTCTAGTTCTAACTCAAATTTTCAATCTATTTGCTTCTTGGGAGGCGTTTGCCAGCGCTGTTGATCATTTAGCACTACCCAGGAACACATACAGCTTAAAGTATGTTGTGGCAATATACTCTTGGATCCGTGTATATACTGATGGCTCTAGAATGGAAGGAGAAACAGGAGCTGGAATATATTGTGACCACTTCTCGCACTACATTGCTTTAAGCAGCAATTCTACAGTGTTTGAGGCGGAATTGATAGCTGTAAAGGAGGCTCTTGAACAGCTGATTGTGAGACCATGGCTGAACACAAACATAGTGGTCTTAGTTGACTCCAAATCATCTCTGCAGGCAATAGCCAATAATGATAATCCAAAAAGCAAAGTAATACAAAATATCAGACAGAATTACAAGATTGTAAGAAATAATGTTGGCAATATCGCAATGCAGTGGGTCCCTGCACACGTGGGATTGATGGGAAATGAAGCTGCGGATAATTTGGCGAAGAGAGGAACAAAAATTATTCAAAAGCCAGCAGGCTCCCTGTCATTACAAGCAGTTATAAGAAAACTAAAAACAGACTCACAACAAAAATTTGTTAGTGAAATGAATAAAAACGTACAAGACAAAGCTTATGATCCGTTTAATCTTTTTAAGGACAATAAGATGCTTCCACGCAAAATAGCTGTAGCAAATTTCCGCTTGGAAACTGGTCACGATTGTCTTGCCAAGCATCTCCATAGGATGAGACTAATAACCTCTGACAAGTACAAGATTTGTTCAAAAGATGTGTATGTTATGGACAAGGATCACTTACTGATCTGCGAGGGCCTGGATAGAGGGAAGAAGGACGAAGGGACTTTCCTGGATTGTATTGGGAGGTAAGATCCAAAATGGTATGAACCAAAAGGAGCCATTGGAAGAAGAAGAAGAAGAAGAAGTTCTAACTCAAAACCTAAAACAAAGTGGACATGTGTAATCTTTATGATATGCTTGAAGTTTTTGAAAACAGATAATTTGATTTTGCTGATAAGTAAAATGAAATGGAAAATCTCATTTTCACATAAGTAGATTTAGCCTGTTGGAGATTCACATATGTAGATAATCGGATTGTTGGACATCGGATTTAACTGACAACAAAACCAATTATGTTTTTAAATTTTTCACTTAATTATGGAATATTTATGTTATTATTAATGTTTATTCAAAAATTTTCCATCTTTGTGTATATAGAAACAATACACGTTTCATGATTACGGATCAACTCTAGTTCTAACTCAAAACTTAAAACATGAACGTATGCGTAGATGCCTAGGCTCATAAAAACTAAGAAGAAACATTCAGGGCAGATTATCTGAGTGTTCGAAACAAAAATAAAACTAAGACTTACATCTAATTGGGAAACCACAAGTCACCAACAAAAATAAACAAAAACATTATGGTATCAGAACAAAGGTGTGTCCAAGACAATAGTAAACAACTGAAGGCAGCTTTTAAAAATACTTTTTTGAAATTCTGAAAGAGAGTAATAATTTTTAAAATCATATTTTTAATAATTATGGTATGTATTATGAATTGACAGTTACAGTTCATTGATGGTTAAACAAGCTGTAATAGAAGTCCCTTTTTAAACATACTATACTGAGTTGTAAGAAATCCAACAGTTAAAAAAATTTTTTTTTTTTGCATACAACTTAACAGAAACCTAATACAAAGCTAGTATAATAACCATTAATAATCAGGGCACTTACAGATATCAGCCTCATTTAATGTACTACCTCCTGCCTATTAAGCCCGTTAAGCTAAAGGTTTAGTGTAATACCAGGGGGCCCACTGAAAGTTTTAAGTAAGTAAGTTTTAAGTAAACACAGCCTTTTGAATAAGAGTAGTCGTTAGGGTGGAGGCGGTAGTTGGAAGGAAGGGAAACATGTTTAAAAAATAAATCGAAAAGCGATCGGTTTGAAATAATAATCACAAATTTATGAATCGTAGTATATACGTTTCAATACAGATAATTGTTTTATTCAATAGATTTTTTTTACAGGGCATTACAATACCTCATTGTAAACGATATTTGATGTAAGAATGTGATCTTGTATTTAATTTTCTTTAATGGATACAAACATGTTAGTTGATTTAGTTACCCTTCAAAAGGCTATATAGAATTGTCCGTGAGTAAAGACAGCATTTGGTAAATACAATCCTGTTCTTTGAAGTGTTTGTCCCTGCTACTTTTTACTTTAAACACACTTTTAATAGATACTGTCTTCTAGTCAATTGAAAAGGCATGCTTGGTTCAGATGGTGTTAAATTTATCCGTGGGATTACTGCAGTTTCCCGTTGTCAATCGACTGAGCATTAATTGTGAATTCATTGAGTTTATTTATGATTATAAAAAACTGACAGTTAGGGCCACATAACCTGTAAGTTTAATGATTTTTAAGTAAATGTTGAAATTGTTCTAAGCACTTTATGCAAAAAAGTGATGTTCGTAATGGGATTGTCTATTCGTGATTAATAAACTATAGTCTGATTTGTGATGCCGCGCATGCGAATCCATGATGCCATTTTGCCTATGACGGTTAAAGTGTCATTTACGTAAAAAATTTTCACAAGAAGTAAGTTTTAGCGCAAAATCGTTTTGCAGTGTCAGAAGCCGGTTAAAACGTTTTTCTGAAATTACCTTATTTATGCTTGTACGAATAGTGTGTGCTGAGAAAAAGCGATGTTGACTCAAGAAATACATGATTTCATTAACACCATAAATGTTTTATCTTTACAGGCCGAGGAAGAAACACATAAATTCTTAGAGTCGACAATTAAGCAATACTACAGTCCATATCCAAATGAGACGGATGCTGTGTCGATGATGTGGAATTTATTAATGGCTCAGGTAAATCAGAACTGTTTTAGTTAAAAATATTGAAACCTTATTAAAGAAACTTGTGTAGCAAATATTTATAAATTTTTACGTCTATACGCTGAACCTGTGGGGTAGTGAGGGTTTGTTTTGAGGTTGGTCCATCAGTACCATAGGGTTTTGGTCTATAGACTATCTATACTTATTTCAGGGAGATACAAATTTGACATTAATAAAAGTACAGAAAATTTAATCGGAATATAACGACATACGAGTTGCACGTATCGTTTTGCCAAACCAAATTTTATAATGTATATTTTATTCGTGTAATTGTGACGTGTGTTTTCAGTGTTTTGTTTAACTTTGTAACAACCTCAATAGAGTGATTTGACATTTTATATTACGGCCAGTTTGAAGATGAAACAGTAAGGTTTCAAAACTGCGGTAGCCTTTACAGGTGAGTAAGAAAGACCACTAATGGGAAGAAAATAGATCATAATCCTACTTAGAAAAATTTACATCCTTTTTAAGTGTTGTGGCCGAATATTAATCTTATACTTAAATTACTGACCAGTTTCGTCTGAATTGACAAGTATTTGAAAGAAAACAAGTTTTAAAATAGCTACTTAATTAATTTTTATAATTTTTGTTATAACAACGAACTAAGAAACATATTATGTATATAGAAATGTTGTTTTGTAAAAATTACACAAAAAAGAGATTTTTTTCAGAACAAAAAATCTTGTTTGAACTGAATTTTGACTAATAAAATATCTTTGGCTATTGTTTTCAGCTATATAATATGTTTTGTTAGGTACCATATTTGTTAAGATAATGCAATAGATGATTCGACAACAGTTGTCATCGAAATCATAGATGAGATCAACTACAAAAAAAAAGTGCAAAGAGTAAAACTGACATCGATCAATAGCTCAATGTGTTAGGAAAGCCAGAGATAGATTTTTTGGTCGGTACATTTACATATAAAATATGTAGATTATTATTTTCATTTATATTTTTATTATTATCAACATATAAAAAATTATCGATTTATGACACATCGCAAAATAGTAATACTACGGCACTCGAAGAGTTAAATACAGAACACTCAAATAAATAATAATGTTAGTCAGATTGGAGAAGCTTTGCATGTTCAATGGTAGATGCGCTACTGTAGCAACGCGTTGAACAAGGTTTTGGGTAAAGGCAGTTTGCACTAATTGGCAACATCGCTGCAACAAATCAGCATATGAAGTGCACTGTGTAATCTTCTGTCCTGAATGTAAACTATAAACCCAGCTAACAACCTCCCCCTATCGGTGAGCTTCCTGTATATATTCAGTTTTCTGTGGTAAAAGTCTTCCGCCAACTGTAAATTTTAGGAAAAGCTAACCTTAAAAATATTCCTTTTACGGACATATATTTTACAAACATAAGTACATTTTGTAATTTAAAAAACTTTTTGGACCAAAAAGTCTATAAAAATGTTCTGATAATTTTGATTAAATTAAATTAAAATGCAGCTTTAGCCGAAAGAATCAGAACAAATTAGGTCACTGATTTTTAAAAAAATCAGGTTTTGGAGCTATCAAGAAATAAAATGAGAATCAGTAATGAAAATTACCTCATCTGATTTTTGTTTCATATGTTATTATGTGAAGTCATTATAACAAATATAAAAAAAAAAAAACTTTCCTTTTTGCCTCCTTATCGATCTTCATTTTAGCAAAATATAAGTTTATTTTAAAACAAACAAGGCTGTTTAAAGCTCTGTTGTTTAAAACAAGCTATAAAAATAATAATCGGAAGATAATTTAATATGATAATTCTGTATTCTGAACACAATTTGTCTAAAAATAATTTCAATTTGACATGTTGACAGATGTCTTGCTGCGGAATCGACAGTTACGAGGATTTTAAACAGTCTGCGAAGTTCAACGCTTCCAGTTTAAAAATTCCACCTGCATGTTGCGTTCTGGAAGGTGATATCCATAATTTGAAACCAAAATATTCAAACTGTATTACAAATCCATCGTCGGTAAACTCATACTACAAAACTGTAAGTATGCTTGTATTCCTTCTATTTGTCATAGTGAAAAAATTCCCTTTAAACTACAAAAAGAAGTAAGCTGATTAAAAGGTTTACTTTGATTTAGCCCAGTTATAAAAGTGCTTAGTACTGTCGTGCACTTGACATTTTGTACTTGCAGATAAAAAAAATTTGAATTTTGAGGGTGACAAAATATAGAGGTAAGTAAAAAATAGTAAAAATGAATGTGTATTTTTTTTTTTCGTTTCACCCTCTTTGGGGTAGGCTGGATTAATCATTTCTTGCGCGCTGTACTTTTCTTTGTTCCCAGTAGCTCTTCATTCTTTCTGATCTTCTTTTCCTCTCCTCTTCTGAAATGATAGGTTTAGGTTTTATTTTGGTTTTATCTTGGAATCTTATTCTTTCGTCTTTGGTAATTATCTTAGCAGTTTGGTCAAGCAGTGAATTTTCTGTAATTTTTAATTCTATTAGGTCTTTTTCAATTTCTTTAAACCAGTTCGGTTTTGTTTTACGATTATGGAAAAAATCAAACACTTGTTTCGTCAATCTATTAGAATTCATTCTAAGAAGATGGCCGTAAAAATGTATTCTCCTTTTTTTAATAGTATCTGACAGTTTTTCAATTTTCTTGTAGAGAGCTTCATTTCTTATATATACTACCTTATTATCCTGAAATTTTGTTCCTATAATTTTTCTTAAGATTTTCCTTTCCGTTATTTCAAGCTTTTCTATCTGGCCTATGCGATTCATGGTTAATGTTTCTACTGCGTACAGTGCTTCCGGCTTGATCACTGTTTTATAATGTTTAATTTTGGACCCCCATGAAAGGGATTTCTTATTGTATGTTTCTTTTAATGTGTATTTATTTAACAAAAATTTACAATTTTGTTGATACATACATTTTTTTTGCAAGAAAAAAATTATTTATTGCCTAAACACTTACTGTCTCTTTCTGTTCAGTCTGTGTGGTAAGATTTAATTGTTTAACAGTACAGTTTATTTGTGCACCAGCTCTGTAGCACTGTCACCTGACGTTAAGACATTGCTTTTCCATTTAATAATGACAGATAAGCCATACTTTATGAGTAAGTAAATGTGTTTGAAATGAGTGGGTTTTACAGTCGATTGCAATACAGATTTATGACCCAGCAAGTGAACAGTGTTGTGCATACACAGTATAAACAAGAAATGTAACCATTTTATAGAGATGGACGACTATAGAGATTTAGCTTTATAGAGATTCAGTTTATAGAGATGGAAGCTATAGAGATTTAGCTTTATAGAGATTCAGTTTATAGAGATGGAAGCTATAGAGATTTAGCTTTATAGAGATTCAGTTTATAGAGATGGAAGCTATAGAGATTTAGCTTTATAGAGATTCAGTTTATAGAGATGGAAGCTATAGAGATTTAGCTTTATAGAGATTCAGTTTATAGAGATGGAGGCTATAGAGATTTAGCTTTATAGAGATTCAGTTTATAGAGATGGAGGCTATAGAGATTTAGCTTTATAGAGATTCAGTTTATAGAGATGGAAGCTATAGAGATTTAGCTTTATAGATTTATAGCTTTATAGAGATTCAGTTTATAGAGATGGAGGCTATAGAGATTTAGCTTTATAGATTTATAGAGATTCAGTTTATAGAGATGGAGGCTATAGAGATTTAGCTTTATAGATTTATAGCTTTATAGAGATTCAGTTTATAGAGATGGAGGCTATAGAGATTTAGCTTTATAGATTTATAGAGATTCAGTTTATAGAGATGGAAGCTATAGAGATTTAGCTTTATAGATGTATAGCTTTATAGAGATTCAGTTTATAGAGATGGAGGCTATAGAGATTTAGCTTTATAGATTTATAGCTTTATAGAGATTCAGTTTATAGAGATGGAGGCTATAGAGATTTAGCTTTATAGATTTATAGCTTTATAGAGATTCAGTTTATAGAGATGGAGGCTATAGAGATTTAGCTTTATAGATTTATAGAGATTCAGTTTATAGAGATGGAAGCTATAGAGATTTAGCTTTATAGATGTATAGCTTTATAGAGATTCAGTTTATAGAGATGGAGGCTATAGAGATTTAGCTTTATAGATTTATAGAGATTCAGTTTATAGAGATGGAGGCTATAGAGATTTAGCTTTATAGATTTATAGCTTTATAGAGATTCAGTTTATAGAGATGGAGGCTATAGAGATTTAGCTTTATAGATGTATAGCTTTATAGAGATTCAGTTTATAGAGATGGAGGCTATAGAGATTTAGCTTTATAGATTTATAGAGATTCAGTTTATAGAGATGGAGGCTATAGAGATTTAGCTTTATAGATGTATAGCTTTATAGAGATTCAGTTTATAGAGATGGAGGCTATAGAGATTTAGCTTTATAGATTTATAGAGATTCAGTTTATAGAGATGGAGGCTATAGAGATTTAGCTTTATAGCTTTATAGAGATTCAGTTTATAGAGATGGAGGCTATAGAGATTTAGCTTTATAGATTTATAGAGATTCAGTTTATAGAGATGGAGGCTATAGAGATTTAGCTTTATAGATTTATAGAGATTCAGTTTATAGAGATGGAGGCTATAGAGATTTAGCTTTATAGATTTATAGCTTTATAGAGATTCAGTTTATAGAGATGGAGGCTATAGAGATTTAGCTTTATAGATTTATAGAGATTCAGTTTATAGAGATGGAGGCTATAGAGATTTAGCTTTATAGCTTTATAGAGATTCAGTTTATAGAGATGGAGGCTATAGAGATTTAGCTTTATAGATTTATAGCTTTATAGAGATTCAGTTTATAGAGATGGAGGCTATAGAGATTTAGCTTTATAGATTTATAGAGATTCAGTTTATAGAGATGGAAGCTATAGAGATTTAGCTTTATAGATGTATAGCTTTATAGAGATTCAGTTTATAGAGATGGAGGCTATAGAGATTTAGCTTTATAGATTTATAGAGATTCAGTTTATAGAGATGGAGGCTATAGAGATTTAGCTTTATAGATTTATAGCTTTATAGAGATTCAGTTTATAGAGATGGAGGCTATAGAGATTTAGCTTTATAGATGTATAGCTTTATAGAGATTCAGTTTATAGAGATGGAGGCTATAGAGATTTAGCTTTATAGATTTATAGAGATTCAGTTTATAGAGATGGAGGCTATAGAGATTTAGCTTTATAGATGTATAGCTTTATAGAGATTCAGTTTATAGAGATGGAGGCTATAGAGATTTAGCTTTATAGATTTATAGAGATTCAGTTTATAGAGATGGAGGCTATAGAGATTTAGCTTTATAGCTTTATAGAGATTCAGTTTATAGAGATGGAGGCTATAGAGATTTAGCTTTATAGATTTATAGAGATTCAGTTTATAGAGATGGAGGCTATAGAGATTTAGCTTTATAGATTTATAGAGATTCAGTTTATAGAGATGGAGGCTATAGAGATTTAGCTTTATAGATTTATAGCTTTATAGAGATTCAGTTTATAGAGATGGAGGCTATAGAGATTTAGCTTTATAGATTTATAGAGATTCAGTTTATAGAGATGGAGGCTATAGAGATTTAGCTTTATAGATGTATAGCTTTATAGAGATTCAGTTTATAGAGATGAAGCTTCCTCAGTAAAAAATAAGGAAGGGGCAAAAATGTATTGTTTTTGTATGATTTTATCAAGAGTGTTTCAATGGTCCATCATCTCAGTATGAATTAAAGAGTTTTACGAATTATCTTCCTCTTCTTCTTGCAATGGCTCCTTTTGGTTCACACCATTTTGGATCTTGCCTCCCAACACAATCCAGGAAAGTCCCTTCGTCCCTGCTTCCCTCTATCCAGGTCCTCGCAGATCAGTAAGTGATCCTTGTCCATAACATACACATCTTTTGAACAAATTCTGCACTTGTCAGAGGTTATTAGTCTCATCCTATGGAGATGCTTGGCAAGACAATCGTGACCAGTTGTTTTACGAATTATAGATATGCGTGATGACATAGTGAATTATCGATAATTCACATTACACATATGTATTCTGTGATAATACGTAGTGAATTATCGAGTGATGACTGTATAGATCTGGTGCCTAAAATTGATCCTAATTAGTCCCCATTTTGAAAATATGAATGCAATTGTATCCTACTGAATCTAAAGAAGTAAAATGTTTACACTGTTAAGATATGGTAGGAATAAATTTGTGTTTATATATCTTCTAGTTTATAAAGTTCAACCATTCCAATAATTTTTTAACAAAGTAAATTTTTATTTCTGTTTAAGGGTTGTTACGGAACTGTCATGAATTGGATTTTAGAACACATCAACGTCGTCATCTGGGTAATAATTGGAGTAATTCTCGTGGAACTCTTCGCTACATTCTTAGCTTTTTGTCTTTGCAAAGGGCTTGAAGTATACGAAAAGTAAACAGCGTTTTCAAGTTCCGAAAACAAACTGGAGTTAAAACGGTTGAACAAGATTTTTTTTACAAAACGATGTACTTTTTATAGACTTGAAATTTGCATAGCTATAGTACAATTTTAAGGAGTGTACAATATGGTTTAAATCGGTTCGCATATGTTGCGAACGCGTTCGACAGGGAAAAAGTCAAAATTTAGCTGTTAACATGAATCGTTTGTCATGAATTATGTCAAATGAAAAACCAAATATTTTATAGTATTACGATATACTCTAATTAGAAATCATTTGTATATATTGAACTTATTGCGTTATTTGTTGCCTAATATTTAGTGTATTATATGTTAATTATTTATGTAGATTTGTAAAATATTTTCAGATTAAAATAATGGTTCGATGTGCTTTAATATCGTTAGGCATGGTATTTTATAGTGTCTTTAATTCATTCCTGTTCATTCTGTAGTTTTCACTTTTCAGTACTGGTTTATTTTTTCTATAAAAATTAAATGTTAAAAAACATGTTTGTAATAGAATGTTAAAAAACATAATTTTCATAAAATTTGTTTTAACTGCTTCATGGGTAGTTTTACGTCGGTCATAAGTCATGGTTACAATAGAAACAGTAGTTGATAGTTTGCATTCATTCATTTTGCGTTAAAATTTTAATGATGTTTGTAATTGGTAGAGGTAAATAAAAGTCTTTAATTTATTTATAATGATTTAGGCTGCCATTATAAGTTACGTACTTTAGCATCATTTGCAGTAGCTGTCACAATTTTTTTCCTGAGTTTGATAATATCTGTGTGGATGTTTTTGATGTTGCATGGTAATGTTACAGAAGTTTAATCTCAAACAGTTTTTTTACAGAAATTATATATATATATATATATATATATATATATATATATATATATATATATAATAACATTTTCTCACAAGTTCTGATGATCATTCTCACAAAAGTATGTTGTGTGTATTCACTTTGAATTCAAGTACAAATTTTCAGAATACTTTTATATAAGAATGCATGATTTGATAACATGAGTGTTCATTTAACGTGTTACCCAATTGTGATACAAATATTGAATTTTTAAATTAAAATTGTTATTTTTCTGGATGGAAAAATTGGTTTAATATCTATAGCGCGATGTGCAATATCTCTGTGAAGCGAAATAAAACCTCCGACCCTTGTTATTTGGTTATATTTTTCATTTCTTTATTTCGTTTTGTACATACACGTGTAACTCGTGTTACAGTTGTATTAAAAAAAAACATTTTCTGTAAATATAGCCTGATTTTTTGATTTTTTTTCAGACACCTCATTTATGAGATGTGGCTGATCAATAGACAATTTCTTCTTTAAAAAAAATTTAATAATTGTATAAAAATTATAGTGTATTTGGAAAATCGCTCTAAACTTGTTAGAAATAAAATAACCAATCACAAAAGAACAAGTTCTATGCATGACACTTAAAAAATATTAAAATGTGTACAAAATAGTTTAAACAAGGTTTTTTTTATTTTTTTTTTTTTTTTTATTTTTACCTGATGTACAAGTATTTAGGTCCTGGAGCAAAACATTTTTGGAAGTGCCTATATGCGCCTTAAGTCACAAATCTAACATAAAATGAGTAAGAACTCGGGATAAGGCCACTGTAGGTCATTTCTTTCATTATTTTGGTAAATTTCAAATTTTCTTTGATGATTATATTTTCAAAGAAAGAAAAAATGTATAGGCAATGTTACAGCTTCATGAAAACAGCAATTGTTTATGTAGTATTAAAGTTAGAAATAGTCTCCGAGATATTATCTTGTTTATGAACATGTGTAAACCTCCATATGAAATTCTGGGTTCACTTTGCACTTCACAATGTCTGGGACTTTTATTCCTACAATTGCAATCATATGTGTGCTAAGCCTTCTTGATTATATAGATCAACTATAGTTCTTCTTTCTAAATTTTAGGTTAGACACTTCAGAACAAAATTTGACTTATAATTGTATTGTTTGTTTGAATAAGAATAATGATTGTAAATTATCTAATCATATTACGTAGAATAATAAACTGCTATTAAATTATTTATTTGCTCTTGTTAACAACTTCTAGTTTAATTGATGTATAAATTACTACTGCCAGATGCTTTAATAATTATATCCATTGGCTAAAGATATTAGTCACCATATTTGAATTAGTAGTTATTAAGTAGCCTAATGTATCATAACTTTTTTTTACTTGTTTGCTTATGTATTTCTTAGTAAAAATTCTTGTAATAGATTTTTTCATGTCTATTAAATTGAACTTTAAATTTTTATAACAGGTAACCAGCAAGTTTCCAAATACACTATATTAATTTATAAAATATTCTTATATAAAACTGTACAAAATGTATAATAGTTATAAATTATAACAATTTTATACCGATTAAGCGCAGTTTGATAAATGCAATTTGTGTAAATATTTGTAAACCTGCCTTCCAACATAATATAATTATAAAATGGGTGTTTATCGCATTTATTGTAAACTAAACACTTTCCTTGTATTTGAATCGAGCACAAATAATTTTTAACTGTCAGACTAAATATAATATAAAATTAAGTGCCTTGATAAACATTTTACTTGTGTATTCTTTCAAATTTATTAAATACCATTTGGACAAGAAGAAAGTTTTTAATGAAATCCTAAACTAACAGGTCTTTTGAACAGGAACGCAATTACTGAAGTAGATAAATTTGGATTATTAGAGCAACTCGTATATTTACTGTTGATTTGAAAAACAATTCTGCAAATCAATTATCTTCCTTCTATCAAAGTTTTGGTTATGTTAAAATTTTGATAAGGCGAAAAAGCTGCTGTAGTTATAGACACCTGAAAATGGACACTGCATGTGCAGCACTGCAAAAAAGATTATGGAAATAGAAGACAAAGCAAAACCAGATTTTTTTTTTTTTTTAATTACCATACTTTGTGCCAGTTAATCTAATGATGAAAAGCGATTGGCGCTAACAGAAATGGTAAAATTTACAACAGTCCCAAACCAACAACCTACGGATGTATAAATTCAGAGACTCAGTCTTGACTGGTCCTCTGACAGTCCTCAAAGACAGAAAATGAAAATCATTAAATAAAAGAAGTTTGGATGTCTTCCTGAATAGGGAGCATAATGTTGCAGTAGATGACTAATCTGTTATGTTACCATTAGGTAAATAACTTTTTGTTATCGTTTTCGAAAAATAAGATACTATCAGGTTCTTCTGAAGTAGTTTTAACGTTTAACTACACATTATTATTTCACATAGGGTGTTCAAACCCCTTCCTAGCTTTTAAACTTTAATTACGTGAAAAAACAATCCACAAATCAGTTTTTACTTCACTGTTAGCACAGCTTGCTCAAAAATCTATATTTCCCTCTAGTGGTGGGGCAGAAAACACCAAACTGTTTAAAAAACTGCTTTTCTATAAACGACAAACAAACTGCTTTTTCAAACGGAAACAAGCAGTTGGATTTGGACTGGTTTATGATTTGTTAAACAAGGAATGGCTTTCCACACTACCACACTTAACGTTGCCGCAAGCGCTAAAACTGTTTTCCTGCTAACTGTTTTTTCCCTTATTTCAAATTTGCTTGTTGTGAAGTAAGAACTGTTTGATCAATGTATATCTCTATTTTGTTGCGAGTTGTAGTAACAACCTATCACATTTTGTAGATACAGAGCCTAATTTTATTTAAACATATTTTTTTATTTATTATCAATCATCAATATTTTTTAATCAACTAAAATATTCTAAACCGTTTGCATTTTGGTAAAGATGCAAAGAACTATTTAATTTTTAAGTAAAAAAAAGAATGCTTCTATTATAAATTCATCGCATTTGGTACATAAAATGGCTAACATAATTATTACGTTTTGATAATGTAATTTAATTATTACTACACTTATTTTTATCCTTTCTAAATGCTTTATAGCCAAAAACAGTTAAGAACATGGTGGCAGTGGGAATGAAAAAGTAGTCTTAGAAAACTGAACTTATGTGCTTTATGTTTTAGCTGCTAATACAACTTTTTCAGTTTTCTAAACTTGTTCTTTTCCAACAGTTTTAAAAAGCAGCTTTTTTCCTCAACAAACAGTTTGTTGACGTTTTGTAAAAATAGCAGAAACGCCCACCTCTAGTCCCCTCAGTGGTTTAATTACATAAGTTATGGTTTTTCTATGGGACGACATTAATAGTTATTTTAAGATTATAATGAGCAGAATAATATTTCTGTTTAGTTGTAGCTCCCTGCCGATCACTTATGGTGGATGGAACTTGGTAGTGTTTTGCCCAATGTTTCTAGTTTCTGGAATAGATATACCATGCCAGGTAGTCAGTTCGTTAAAGAATGAACTGCGTTAGATTCCCAAAGGAATTCTCGATGTTTATTATTCTAAGATGCATTGTAATTTTACAGAAAACGTTTAAGGAACATTACAAAGTGACAAAAAGAAGTTTTCATAAATATTTACTCGAAAGTACTATGACCAAACACTTAGATGTACTAAACCTTGGGACCATGATATCTAATTCAAAGTTGTTAAATGTTATGTTGACAACGAAATTGTACATATTTTAATATGTAACTGGTGAACAACTAGTTTATAATATTAGAGCAGTTGTTATCAAAATTTCCCATAAAATGTCATCTTTTGAAGCACCCAATGTGTTAGTTTAGTTATACAACAGTTCTTGAATGGTCATTGCACTAAATCCACCGATATTTATTGAACAGATAGTGTAACAGGTAAGTTTTCATGCTACATACTCTTGTCACAGTCTTTGAAAGGTTTATTTATTGAAACATCACAGTCATTTATGTTAATTGGAATCAGCACGAAATTGCATTTTTTATTTTTACAAAGTAAGTCCTTTAAATGCACCAATGGTATGTTATTACTGTAGGCTCCAGGCTATTTATTTTGTGATACTGACCCAGTTGTTGATCACTTCTGCTGTCATCTATCTCTTTAGCACACCAATGATTACATTTTCAGAAAAGATTTCATTATTGAAATAGTTTTCCTGTTAGGTTTATATAAGGTAGAAAAGAGAATACATAGTCCATGACTTGCTTCTAGTGACAAAGAAGCTTTGTTCATTTAAGAAGGGTTCATTCTTTGAAAATATGAGAATAGACATATTTTTAGATCATATATTACACTTTTTACATCAAATGTAAGATTCCATCGATTCTAAGAAGAATCTTTTTTTATCAAAAAATAGGGAAAAATGTGCGTCTTAGAATCGATGCTAATATGGCACTTGAAAAAATATTCATATTTGATAGATTTAAGTGAAATGTTAAGGTAGTATAAATACAAGGCTACAGTTAGAAAATACTTTTATTTACAAGCGTTCTGACATTCTGGTTGCAACATTCCTTAACTGTCCGTACACTTTGGAAGGTGGACTGCCTAAAATCAAATTACAAATTGCTTTCATGGCTACCTGAATATTCTGAAATGAACCTAATATATGTATTTTTGTATCTGCTAATACAATTCTGGTCTTTGTAATATTTTCAATTGTAAATTTTGTTCGTCCACCCTTTCCTGCCAACCTACCAATCGCTCTTGATAAGTGATCTCCTTTTAAAGTTTTTACATCTTTTATTTCAAACGATTCGACAAAAAGATTGTCTAAACGTAACAGAGCTAAAGCATCTTCAACTTCAAACCCATATATAAACGCTTTAACAAAATCAGCTGCCTTCTGTAGATTACTCATGTCTTCAGTTTCTGGACAACTTCTGATCTCAACGTTACGTGTTTTCAAATTAAATCGAATTTGAAGTTTAAGATGTTCTACGACAGGAGTAAATATCTTCAGCCAATTTTCCTTTAGCGGCGTGTATCTGTGAGCAGGAACTGCTACTTTTCGTGTTTCTCCGGTGACTGGAGGACGTTGTTTAAACTTCTTTGCCGAACTTGCTTGTGGCGGAGCCTTGCCTTCAATTCCGTTCACAATATCGACATCCATTCCTTCATCTTGTGCATTTCTTTTGGTTGCCATTTTTACAGGAGCAATTGAATTTGTTACTTCGCTATCTGCCATTTTCAGCCTGCAACAAAATATTTGCCTCATAGAATAAACCAGCAAATCTTGAAACGAATGGCTGAAAACTAATAATATAACTAATGTAGTTAAAGCCATTTTTTTAACATTAGTCTTATAGATCAACAGACAACTAAATGACTTAAAACTGAAAGTCACCGCACATGTATTTTGAATGAGATTTTTAATTAAACAATTACTTAAAATAACTCTTCATTGCAATTATCAGAATAACATTTTCCAAAGAACTTGTAAAAGTAAATTTGTTACGAGGCGTAACAAAAACAAGAGATACTTAAAGCAAATCAGGTAAAGGCCGAGTCAGAATAGTACTAAATACACATCTTGGGCACATTCGTTAAAAAAAAATATATGAAAAAACTATGTTACTAAACCTATAAATTTTGGCATGAAAGTATTGTACGATATTTACTAATATGATTTTCTAGTTTTTCCAAAAAATGCTTTACTTAATGCCTAGGATATATAAGTATTATTACTTATCCAAAGAATAAAAATGAGGACATTTCTGGAAGACTCAAAAAAAGAGGAACCTACTTGTGTAACCTAACCACTGCCTACTATTGCATCAAAGTTTTTAACATTGTAATTGAGGAAATTAGGTTACGAAATGGGTAAACTGCAATATAGGTAATTTAAAAACTTTTGGTAATATTTCTCTAAAACACTTTATTACATGGATCACAAGCAGTAATCCAAAATATGAAAGTATTTACATGCAGTGTAAGTTCGTTTTTTCAAATAGTGATTTTTGAATATTTTTTTTGTTTTATTTTATACCTTATTATCTAATTAACACATATTCATCCATGGAAAATAATTTTTTTAAAGATTACTTACAGTTTTAGGTCATTTTTTTACAGAACTATATGGTGGGGTCATTGCTGTTTACATTGGATTAAATACATTAAATTTCATAAATAGATTTATGTTTATGTGCATTATTATTAACTACATGTACTTATTGCTCACGCGTGTTACACATTCTGACAGCCATTAGTAAATGTTAAGGTTTATTACTTTTTTCGTTGGTTCATTCTTGTAATGAAAATATTGTTAAAATGGCGTCTGTTACTTGTAAATTTTGCAATTTGCCTCTTTTTGTGTTTTAGTTCAATTAAATAGTTGTTTTACCCAACGATTTATCAGTTTGGTTATCGAGTATAATTTTTTTTTAATAAAAGTGTTTTTATCACTCAACAACCATATTAGTTAGGTTCATCACCCAACAACCATGTCAGTTAGGTTTTGGTATTCTTATTAAAAAAAGTGTTTTTATTACCCATCAACCATGTTAAGTTCACCATGCAACATCCATGTCACATTAGTTTTTTTAATAAAGGTGTTTTTATTACCCAACAACCATGCCAGTTAGGGTTGTTTTTTTTTTTTTTAAAGTAAAATGTTTTTTTACTGTTTTAACTATCAAAAACACGTTACCTACTTACACATGGTAGCAATTTTGAAGTTATGCGGGTCACTTTTATTTTCAATTTTTATCATTCTTCCAGTGCTTTTTGCGCTTTTAAATTTAGGATTATAGCTTATAATAAAGCGTTTTAGTGAAAAAATTACAAAAAATCAAAAACCACCTTCACTGCATATTTATCGAGAGATTAAAGGTATGTAATAAAAAAAATATATTCAAAAATCACTATACAAAAAAACCTACACTGCATAAATAAGTTATCTTTCACACCTTAAAACAAAAACATAACTGGTAGCAAATTAATCTGGAAAGAGTGATTAGGACTAATTGGACTTTAGGTTAGGTTTTCAATGACCTTCTATGTGCAACAGACGAATCATTTACTTTTTTCTTGTAAGTGTTGATTGGACGTTATAAGTTTTATTAATGAAACCAAAATAGGAAAGATTATTCATTACAGACTTTTACCTTATGCAGAATTCCTACACCAAATCATTTTAATTTAGGTTAACAATATTCTAAAATTTGTTTACTTTCTAAATTTTGCTTTAAGAAAATTTTTTTTTGCTAAATATAACGCTTCAATTATATAAATTACAAATATATTCTAATTTAACTCACTTTTAAGAGAAACATTAATGATATAAGTATAAATTTGTAAAAAAATACACAATAATATATTTCTCACGTGTACGAAAACAAAACAAATTTTACTGGAAAGAGAAATTGAAGCAGAGTATAAAAATACAGCACATAACAATGTTGATACTTGTTATACATCTGTGTTACGCAACATTTATATATATATATATATATATATATATATGTTTTATATATATATATAAAATATATATATTATTATATACATATATATATTATGTATTATATATATTATATACATATATATATATATATATATATATATATATATATATATATATATTATATACATACAGCTTATAGTTCTAAAAATTTATTTATTGTAATTTTTCAGTTTATTAATAACGACATTAAAAACGAAAAATTTACGTTATTTCGATTTTACAAAATCTTTTTCAATAGTTTGAAAAATTATTATTTTTTTCTTTGATTTCTACAAGTTATTGAAAAACACAAATCTAGTTACCTTTTATTATTATTTATTTTTTTAACAAATAATAAGTTGTAGACAATTTGGCTTTTCAAAAACTTCTATTATGCATTTGCTGTATAGAGTATTGTGTAGCATGTTCTGTACATTATTTTTAATACTATGTTCAAGAATTTGTTCAATTATCTATGAACTCGTCGTCATCACTATTTAAAATTCACTCGATCACTGGCTGGCATTTTACACCTGCTTGACCTACCTGTTCATCTGTTAGGTGTTGACACTTTTGACAGTGACGCAGCTGTTGTTAGTTAATTACGTTACTTTATATGAAAACATAGTACTATAACTTTTTAACCGCCTGCAAGGTAAAACAAAACTACACAATAAATTACATTCATACTTTAGTATATTACTAAAGAAACAATAATTTTAGAAATTCTGTAGCCTAGTAAGGGATAAGTAATGTTATTGTAGTGAGTTAAATAGTAATAATGATAATTCATTTAAAATTATGTTTCTGAATATATGCCTTAACATATAACGGCATTTTTAAGAATTCGAGATAATGTTAAAATAGGCTAATTTGATCGCTAAAATGGTTGATTGGATTTTTCCTTGATGAGGAAAAAACTTGTATTAACTGCAGAAAAACTGAAAGATTAATAAAGATTATCTTAAAGTTAAATCTTAAGGCTGCAAAAAAAACAAAGTAGTGTTTGATAGGCAAGAACGGTGGGACTTAAAGTATGGTGTTATAAGCTTAACATAAATAGTTATAACACCATTTTGAGAGAATAGATGGGACAAACCTTGTAAAGAATAATAGAGGAATGAATTTGCATCCAGTATAATGTGAAGAGTGCTCATGAGGCCCTATAGCACCCTGTCATTCTGTAAATTAAATTTTCTGTAAGAAAAGTAAAAAACAATGCATGTACATTTATACAAAGCGGAAGAAGAAACTATTGTAGATTTTTACATTCCAAAAAGAAATCAAAATCAGATCAACACCACGAAGAAGAGAAAACACTACTAGTGCATGTAAGCAGACAGATTAGAATATATTTGTTACCTGCTGGAAAACAATGAACAAGCACCCTGTTCAGGGCCTTGACACAATGCAGCTTCTCATTGATTGGATGATTAGTTGAAAACAAGAACAGTCCACTACAAATTACATTGAATATTCTCATATATTCTACCAGAAAATTTGTGTGTAAATTTACACTTTTGGATGATTTTTTTGGTATTTATGTTTGCAGTTTTTTTAGGTAGTGATTTTTTAAATATTTTTTTTTTTATATACCTTATTATCCAACTAACACATATTCAACTGCAGAAAACAATTCTTTTAAAGGTTACCTATGATTTTAGGTTATTTTTTATGCCACTGTATTATTATGTAATTGCTGTTTACATTATTTGAAATGTACTGGATTTCTTACACCGACTTACTGCATACGCATGCAATCACTTAATACACCAATTTACTTCTCATGGGCATTGTCACAACCTAATAAATATTTCTTAATATATATCACTTTGTTCCTTTGTGTTCTTGTAATGAAAATATTGTTAAAAATGATGTCCGTTTAATTAAATAAGCTTTTCTCCCAATAACCATGTTAGTTAGGTTCTTCACTATGTTAATTAATATTATATATATATATATATATATATATATATATATATATATATATATATATGTGTGTGTGTGTGTGTGTGTATATATATATATATATATATATATATATATATATATGTGTGTTGTATAACCATGTCAGTTAAGTTCTTCACTATGTCATGTTATCCCCGTAGGGGGGTGTAGCTAGCTGCACCTATTGAGAGGATTTAGATGTCCCTCGCAGTACCTGAGTCTAACACACTTACACTTACAACATTACACTTGCGACTTTAACAATTTACACTCACACTTATATTTAGGGCAGCGATAATAGTCTCAATGAGCTTTTTGACTTAAAATAACAAAAAAATAAAAATAAATATGTCATGTTATATACATATAACAATGACACAGTCAAGAATATATATATATTTATATATATATGATATTTGGTTATATATCATTGCATAACCATGTCAGTTATGTTCTTCAACAACCGTGTTAGTTAGGTCCTTGATTATTATTATTATTTTTAATAAAGGTTTTTTATTATTTTAGTGATCAAAAACATGTTACCTACTTTTGCACAGTAACAATATTTAGGTTATACAGGTCACTTTTATTCTCGATTTTTATTGTATTTTCTGCGCATTTGTGTTTTGCATTATTTCTTTTGGGCATGTAATAAAGCGTTGAAGTAGAAAAAATACTGAAAAATCGAAAAAACCTACAGTGCTTATTTTGATTTGTCAGTTTTTATATTTTTTTCACCAATAGCTACATTACATGCCCAAAAGTAATAATACAAAATATAAAAGTGCAAAAAGTTATGGGAAGTTTGAAAAAAATGGAAAATTACAGTTACCCATATAACCACAAAATTGCCACCATGCAAAAGTAGGTAACATTTTTTTTATTGCTAAAATAATTCATTAAATTTGTGATTAATTAATAATGAAAAAATATAAACTTTAAAAAGAAAATTTAAAAAGTTAACAGTTCGGTTGTTGGGTATGTAACTAATATACCATAAAAGCTGCTAACCTTTGATACGAAGGTAATTAAAGACTATTAGTTATTAAAAAGAATTAGCAAGATAATAATAATTCTGACATTATAATTTAATAACGTGCATAGGCAGTATTTCAGTAGGTCATGTTGAGATGCGTTGGAAATGTAGCTGCATGAAAAGTAAACATCAA
>CM040184.1:80972953-81070453 GCA_022606455.1 Callitettix versicolor
TTAGGATAGGAAACAGAAAATAGTCGCTGGGGGCTAGGTATGGAGAGTAGGGAGGTTATGCATCAATTCAAACTTCAATTGTAGATTTTAGCCATGGCAACACTTGACTAATGCGCTGGTGCGTTATCGTGATGAAACAAATTTTTCCTCACCAAATGAGGTCGTTTAATTTGTACCTCCTGCTTCAAACGTTACAATAACTCTGCGCAGTATTGACCAGTGATAGTTTTTACCCTTTTCAAGGTAATGTATATAATTCCTCTTGCATCCCAAAAAACAGTAGCCATAACCTTGTTTGCCGATAACATTATTTTTGCCTTCTTTGGAGTTGGTTCCCCTTGTCCAACCCACTGTTTAGACTGTTGTTTATTTTCAGGAGTGTAGTGGTGGACCCAAGTTTCATCAACAGTTATGAATCGACACAAAAATTCGTTTGGATTACACCTATACAGCGCCAAATTGTTGATAGAAATGTTTCTTCGAAACAATTTTTGGTCGAGTGTTAGCAAACGTGGCACCCATCTGGCACACAGCTTTTCCATGCCCAAATGGTTGTGTAAAATATTTCGCACACGTTCAGCTGACATCCTACAGGTCTCAGCTATATCATGCACTTTCAATCTGCTGTCTTTCAACACTATTTTATGAATTTTTCGATCATTTCTGGAGTTGTGACCTCAACGGGCCGTCCTGGGCGTGGCTCGTCAGAGGTGCTCACACAACCTATTTTAAATTCAGAAACCCAATGCTTAATAGTTGAATATGATGGGGAGGTGGGTCTTAGTGTTGAATCCATCTCTTCTTTTATTTGTTTTGGTGTAAAACCCTTCAAATAGAAGTATTTGATAATAGCACGATTTTCCAATTTTTCCATTTTCACGAAAAACATCAGTGGTGTCTCATTCAGTGTGCTCTCAAACGTAAACTAACATGGCGATTGGGCTGAAAGTGTACATATAAGCTAGTTAGGGATAGTACTGTATGGCACCACTCTAAAAGTAGACTTAGTGGTGCCGCCTCTTGGTCAGGCTGAAACTTTTTCACCCCACTCCCGTTTTTTTTTTTTTTTTTTTTTTTTTTTTTTAACGTCCGACTATTGTGCACACTTGGGCTAATGCAGACGATGGGATGATTTATAGCGCATCTCCAACTACATTGACTAAAATCCATGCAAACGTGTTTGTCTTAAATATTTAACGAAACTTTTTTTTATAATTAGGTAATTCGTACGGCCGATACGTCAGATGACACGTATCAGAAAGCAATGGAATTTGGAAAGGCTATGGGCAAAGTTACCATTACGTGCAAAGATACGCCAGGATTCGTGGTTAACCGTCTGCTCGTGCCTTTAATGTGTGAAGCAGTAAGGATGTTAGAAAGAGGTACTTTATAAAACAATGTTATTGTGATAATGGTGTTTATAAAGTTTTGGATAAGGCCCTACATATTGCAATATCCTAGATAAATATGGCACAGCTGTATTGCTGACATGATGAAAGTGAATTTCCAACAATCATTTTTTACCTGCTATTTTTTCCTCATTCAAATCTGAGTATATTTTTAGCATTTTAATGAACTTTTAAATTGAACTTTGACCATTGTCAGATTCATAATTTCAATTGAATTTAAAATTCGCGATGGGATCATATGACCAAAAGATCAAACAACCAAAAGTTCATTCAACCAAATTCTATACTAATATTTTGGCCCAATGAACTTTTGGTCATATGAACCGTGTTTTTAAGAGGCGAGATCATATGACCAAATGATCAAACAACCAAAAGTTCATTTAACCAAATTCTATACTAATATTTTGGCCCAATGAACTTTTTGTCATATGAACCGTGTTTTTAAGAGGCGAGATCATATGACCAAATGATCAAACAACCAAAAGTTCATTCAACCAAATTCTATACTAATATTTTGGCCCAATGAACTTTTGGTCATATGAACTGTGTTTTTAAGAGGCGAGATCATATGACCAAATGATCAAACAACCAAAAGTTCATTCAACCAAATTCTATACTAATATTTTGGCCCAATGAACTTTTGGTCATATGAACCGTGTTTTTAAGAGGCGAGATCATATGACCAAATGATCAAACAACCAAAAGTTCATTCAACCAAATTCTGTGCTAATATTTTGGTCCAATGAACTTTTGGTCATATGAACCGTGTTTTTAAGAGGCGAGATCATATAACCAAATGATCAAACAACCAAACGTTCATTCAACCAAAGAATGGGGCTGGTTGTTTTTAAGGGTTTTTTATTATCTTCTATTCAATTAACCATCACAGTCACGATCCTAACCTTGGCATTTGTTTCAGTGTATTCTGAAACAATATCCAAAAATAGATTTAGTAACAATCTATATATTTAAACCATTCTTAACTGATCTGCAAGATAGTTTTTGATAGATAGTTTAAGTGCTCAATGCAATTGTTTTATTTGCAATATTCTGTTTTATCATTGTTCCCCCCATTGATTATTTTATGTTAAACTCTTTCAGTGTATACGGATAATATTAATCTACATATTGTTATAACATTAATACTTTAATTCTGTTGTGGAACTGTATAAATACAGTTGAACTTGGTTATAACTGCCTCGGATGTTATGTCAACTAAAATATAGCATAATTGTTTTATTAGTCTGACCAAACGTTTACCTTTAATATAACAAACCCTAGTAATAACACTAAGTATTGTGCTACTTAGTTATAGTGTTGTGTGGTATTTTTGCGGGAAAATGTTCCTTATCATTGACACAGTTCATTAATACACATTTCAACAAACAAAAAATCATAATGATCAGTTGTTTTATTCTCATTATTTCAACATAGCCACCTGAATACATATTTAAGTAATTAGGATTATGACCTATTATTCCCGTCAGTGGTCTATCTACTCACCTCGTAAAGGCTACCGCGGTTTCAAAACTCTATTGTTTCATCTTCAGGCCGTGATACAAAATGTTAAATCCCTCTGTCGAGGTCGTCGGAAAATCAAACAAAACATTAAAAACATATGTCACAAACACTGAACACAATTATACGATTATAATTCATACGATGAAATTTGGTTTGGCCAAACAATACGTGCGACTCGTATGTCGTTACATTCCAGACTCTAATGTAACGACTCTAAAAATTCCGGAATGCAACGACATATGAGTCGCACATATCGTTTGGCCAAACCAAAATTTATTTTAAAACTAATTTTTATTTCTTAAATTTTGTTTTTGTTAAAATAACTTTTTACTTATATTCTATTGTTATGTTAATTACAATATCACCTTCTTTCCGTCTTTGCCTATTTCTGGTTGCCAGGTAATGGTTTTGATGCACACATACACTCCATAAATATGTAAATTTTGCTTACCTATTTAAAATTATCAGAACGGACAACCTAGTATGTTTAAATATTTATTTATTCTTACTTATTTCTCAATATCTGAGGTATATAATTGAGTATTCTTGATCTAAATATGTCCCTGTAAGTCTTTTTTATAATTTCTCTTGAGTTAAATTAATATTTATTTATTACAAACGTGCATCACCTTTAGGTCATTCGCTGTGATGTCAGCACATAGGAATTTACACAGCTGTTGATCAGATCGTATTTATTTATATTTTAAAATTATTTATGTATCCTAATTATTGCTTCTAATAATGAGTTGTTGCATAGTTTGATTTGTTTTTCAGTAGCGTTAGAACTGGATATTTTGTAGTAAGAGCAACAAGTTCGAGCATTGTTTTGTTCCATTTTGACAATTTGCAATGCGCGAAGGTGCGAGTAGTAGTTAATATTAATTAAATCGTATCTGTTTCAACAGGAGATGCATCGGCACGGGATATAGACATAGCGATGAAGTTAGGAGCTGGACACCCAATGGGGCCAATTGAACTAGCTGATTATGTTGGACACGATACAACTAAATCCATTATAGAAGGTAAATATTGATTTCAGAAAGTAAGATCATGCTAGGTAATCTTGCAGTTACAAAGTATTAAACAATTTAATATGATTATAATTTAAAAAAAGTTTTTATACTGTTTTCGATACACCCGGGTACAAGTCCCTGAGCTTCTGGCATCCTGATACATTTACACAACGTTCATTGATATCAACACTTCATCTAGCTTTTGGCACACTTGAAGGTGATCTCCGGTTAACCTTGATTGAGTTAAGTGGCACAAGGTGCATTCCTTTGAGGAACAAATATTAAACCTGCAGAGTTGTGCAGTAAGGCAGTCATATCTATTTTTGAGATACAACAATATCACAGCTTGTCTTCTGGGCCTAACTTTGTTTTTTCCCATTATGTTTCCCCCTAGATTCTATTGCTAAAGTCATTTTTTATTATTTGCACTTGTTGTCTATTCTTGTCCTTCTGATTATATATTTTGCTGTTTTTAAGTCAGGTAGGTTGTATGGTTGGCGGAGAAAAGTGTCCTTCTTCACCAGTCGATCAGCTAGTTCATCATTCCCTGGTAGTACTCCGACTTGTGAAGAATCCAATGACAAATAATGTACTTATCCAGTTTTTTTTGCATTTCTATTGTTAGAAGAATGTCTTTAAGGTTTTTGTTGATCTTTATTCAAGATGTTGTCCTCTGCATAGAGGACCTGAAATCCGACAATATCACTATATTCTTAAAGTTATGAGGATACTTTGTAACACTCAGAACGACTCTTGAAGTAGCTTTCAAATTCACATCAAAATTAGATTTATATTTGCCTGTTGGAAAATGATGTAAAAATGATGACCAGTTATTATAGATCCACTGCTCATGTACCCATAGACTTTTATACAGTAAGCTAAATTTTTTCACAAATTCAAACATACATTTATTTTAATTGTGTATTACATTTTTTATATATCCAGTCTGCGTACAGATGGTTTACCATCTCTGCAGCGGATTGTAGTTTTATACTTATGTTGCTACAATTCTGTACTTTCACCCCGAGGACCCGGGTTTGATTCTCGGCCAGGGCTTGTCATTTTCATACGCTATAAATCATCCCATCGTCTGCATTAGCCCTAGCGTACACAATAGTCGGACGTTAAAAAAAAAAAATCAACTGGTTAGATAAATTACATAAAAAATCACAGCAACATCGATCTCATTGAAATGATGGGAATGCATTTCAATACAGTAATTTTTTTATCTTACACTTTTTTTGAAAATTTGACTTCACCAACATTTTCGTGTTAAAATCTGCGTTAATTTTTACTTTAAAGTGTCAAATTGCATTGAAAATACAAAGATTTTTTTTGTTAAACGTTGATAGGTTCATAGGCTATTTTTTAAATAAAAATTTTAGTAATGTTAATAATTTATACAGGTTTTAAGGCAAACTACAGTGGAGAAATCAAATATCAAAAGCAAATTTAACTTTTCTGTAATTTGATTTTCCTGTAAAATCAGATTTACCAATGATTAATGCTACATTCACTGATCTAATTCATTTTTAAATGAATAATTTCATCTTTTTATTTTATAGAATTTGGATCCAAGTTACCTGGCAATCCACTATTTGAACCACTGAAATCATTGAATGAGTTAGTAAAAAATGGAAAATTTGGCATCAAGTCCGGCGAAGGTTTTTACAAATACGATAAGAAGAAGTAAACTCAAGACTGATATTTCTTTTATTCCTCTTAGTGAAATGTTTTTAAAATACTTTATATTTTTTATACAAATTCTTAATATAAAGGTTTATATGTAAAGGTGTACATTATTGTAATAAATCATTAAATTGTTATGAAACAAAATTATGATTTAAAATGTTGTAAAATATTTAAAGTCACATAACCTAAAAATGTCTGTAGATTGAAAATCCATACTGTTTCTGTGTTTCAGAGTAATTCGTAGTTCTAGTAAACAATCCATTTCCTTTCAAAATTGATCTAAATAGGCCTGATTTTACAACATAATAGAGTTTGAAAAGTAGAAATAATCCAACTTATTTTAATCCCGAATAGGCCTATATTTTGTCCAACAAGAAACAACCTTAAAAATTAGCTTTTGACTGTTATAGGTTGCACAACAATAGCCACAGCTGTTTAAACACATTTAAAAATATTTGATGCAAGTTTTAATCAAGGTTTGTGAGGCAGTGGTCATTCTACCCATTATTGATAATTTAGGCCTATATTTAGTTTTGCCATACCTGCAAATTCTGTTAAAAATATAATAATTTAATACTGAATAATTTATAACTGAGTATTTAAATTACTCTACATAAATTTAGGAAGGGTCAATGAACACCTTTTCACTAATGAGATATGAAACAAAGAAAGGCAATTAAGGAGTTCAAACACCTCATTATAGAAATGATACTTTTCCAGCCAGTGTCTTCATAGCATCTTTCAAAATGTACCAAATATGGTATCTTCTCATTTTTGGTGAGTACCGCCTGATTTGCATTACACACTGTAATTAATTTTATTTTAATAAATTTTAAACTTCTGTTACTAATAAATATTTTTTTAAAATTTTAGTGTATAAAATATTGCATGTAACCAGCATTGCGCCCATATCCATTGACATCGAAAGGTATGACAACACAAAAGTAACTCTGGTTACGTTAGCCGATCGTAGAGCATGTATTACATATAACTATGATATTCCACATAACCGTGTGAACACATCCTCTCGACTAAACGAACTACGAGAGCTGATGAGATCGAAAAATATATCTGCTTATATAATACCGAATTCTGACGATCACCAGGTAATTTAAACAATCTTATATACGAGGATCTACCACTATGTAGACTTATAGCTGATGTATTAATTAATTCGTTTATCAGACAGAATTCGTGGCACCTGCAGATCAACGAAGACATTTCATTACTGGGTTTACTGGAAGTAATGGGGACGCAGTAGTGACTCTAACTTCTGCTGCAGTATGGACCGATAGCCGTTATTATACGCAGGCAGACGAACAGTTAGATTGTAATTGGTTGTTAATGAAAACTGGAATAGTTCAGGTAATGCGTTGCATTAGTTATAATTTTAGCATAGCATATAATTTCCCCTCATAGCACTGGTTTTCCCTCAGTGTCTCAATATATCTTTTAAACTGAAATGTCAAGAATACTAAAGTACTTTTTCTCATCTTCTTATAGCTGATGAAAAAAATGTAAATTAAATTATTGAAACAAGTGATTTAAATTAAGTACATAGTGTATAAATATAATTTTATTTAAGGTTATAAATGCAATTATAATACTTGGTTGTTATTATGGGGATGTGTAATAGCTTAGAGATTTATTAACTTAGAGATTCGTTTTATCTTCGACAGTATCGTGTTATAAGTTAGAGATCGACCTGTGTAATAAGATAGAGGTTCCGTACTGTGTATTAACTTAGAGACTACAGTTCCGTCAAGTGTGTTGTAACGTGTGTATATGTTGCCGACGCCGCTGCCTGCAGGCGCTTCAGTATCTTTACAATTTACAGTTGAATGTATTGTCAATACTATGGTCTACAACATATCTAATTGTTTATTTTTGACAATTATCTGTATAGAAAAATAGAAATATTGGTGTTTTATCGATAAAAAAACAACGTAAGTTTATATGAATTCATTAATTCATAATTAATTCATTAATTTAGGGTTGTTTTCTTAATTCAATTCGGATATGGTTTGAATAAAACAGCCTTCAAACAATATTTTTATATTTTAGTATACATTTACAGCATTGCACATAAGCCTTTCAGAACAAAACCTATCTAAATGAACTTTATATTTTAATAATATATCTTTCTTTAACCAAGCGAATTCTACTTGTTAGATAAAAGATACTGAAGCGCCTGCAAGCAGCGGCGACGGCAACATATACACACAGTGCAACACACTTGACGGAACTGTAGTCTCTAAATTAATACACAGTACGGAACCTGTATCTTATTACACAGGTCGATCTCTAACTTATAACATGATACTGTCGAAAGAAAAACAAATCTCTAAGTTAATATATCTCTAAGCTATTACACCTTCCCATTATTATACTACCTGTTCTAAATATATTGATGTTTTTAGGTGCCTAGTATAGCAGTATGGCTTAGTACACAGATACCTCCAGGTAGTTTAGTAACGGTGGATGCAAAAAAAGTTTCCTTTGCCCAGTGGCAAAAATGGAATTCTTTCCTTGGTAAATATTTCTGTCAGAAACAGTTTAATAAACATCAAGTGTACTAATAGTAAAACTATTTTTTTTTGTGGAAAAGAAAATAGGGATAAAAGAATTTGTTCTATAGTACCATCAGAGACAACTCGATTTAATTAAAATGAAAAAATATGTTTTAAAAATTTTTCAGGCAAGTACCAAATAACAGTACATGCTGCAAATGAAAACCTAGTTGATCTTGTTTGGAAGAATCGTCCACTGTACCCAAATGCACCAATTGTACCTTATGATATACAATACGCAGGTATTCATGTTATGAAATATATATAAAGTAGTTCTTTTTATTTAATAATTTATTTTAACTTACAAGTATGGACGTTAAAAAAAAATTATTGAACATGATAAAAATAGCGAATAGAAACCAGAATGAATGATTCCGTCATTATTAGATTATAGTAAAATAGTTGAAGTATAGATGCCATTTGTGAGGCCAGGTTGTCACTAAATGTGGAGCGAAGTTATACTGAGCGGAGTGGACTACACATTAATAATTCATATTGTTTTTAACATGAGTGCGACCATTAAATGCAAAGTGGAGCTGTGCGATACCACTGGAAGTCTACTCATCTGTGTTTCGCTTTCAGTGGCCATGCTTGCCTTAAAAACAATTTGATTGTGTTAATTTCGTTCAGTGCAAATTTGGTGGATCCACATTTGATGGCCATCCAGCCTAAGAAAAGATATTTATTTACTAAATTTTAAACTTGTTTTTACTAGGTTTGTAATGGATCACATTTTTTTTTGTTTCACTGTAATGCATGTTTTGTTTTCTAGGTGAAACATGGCAAAGTAAGCTTTATCGGCTCCGGTACGTCTTGTCTCAGCTGGATGTTGATTTTCAAGTTGTAACAGCTCTGGATGAGATCGCATGGCTCTTGAATCTGAGAGGAACTGATATTCCGTTCACTCCTGTTTTCCGTTCTTATTTACTTGTTGGGAAAACTTGGGCAACACTTTACATACCACATGAAAAAATAAGCGCAGAGATAATCGCCCATCTTTATAGTAAAAATGATTACGTATAGTAAGTATTTTTCAAAATTATTAAACCTCATAATTAATTATTTTAAAAATTACAACATTGTAATTGCAAAGACTTCTAATTTTATAGGCCAAACCATGATAATTATGTTTTTTAAGATTAATAATTCAAAAACTACTTTTAAAATATTAAATTGATTTTTCAATTTTATTAAAGTTTTTTCGTTCATATCTTTGAAATTATGCTGGCAATAGTTATTGTAATTGCAAATACTTCTAATCAGGCCAAGCCAGGATAAGTATATTTTTTAAGATTCATAATTCAAAAACTACTTTAAAAATATTAAATTGATTTTTCAATTTTATTAAAGTTTTTTTCGTTCATATCTTTGAAATTATGCTGGCAATAGTTATTGTAATTGCAAATACTTCTAATCAGGCCAAGCCATGATAATTTTTTTTTAAGATTCATAATTCAAAAACTACTTTAAAAATATTAAATTGATTTTTCAAATTTATTAAAGTTTTTTTGTTCTTGTCTTTGAAATTATGCTGACAATAGTACGCTGACAAGTAAGTTAATAGTGCATTCTTATTTTCAGTGTTAAAGGTTATGATTGGATTTGGTACGATTTAATGACGCTTGCAAAGTCTATAAATTATAATAAAATTTTAGTTCCGAGTCCTATTAATGCCAGTAAAGGTGTGAGCTTCCTAATTCATTACTTGGTAAGTCTAACAAATAAATTTTGTTATTAATTCTTAAATTATTTTTTTCTCCGTTATCGGGAAGAAAGTAAACCCAAATGTAACAGTAAATTACTGGGTGATTGAGAGTGATTAGCTATCCAAGAAAATTGTGGTTAGGTTTTAAAAATAATGTTGTGTCACTCTGCAACAATCAAATAATAAAATAAACATAACCTCAATTATATATCATCATAACAGAGAAGAAACTATAGAAACTATCCGAAATACAAATTAGTACATCAGAATTAACATTTTCCATTTAGGTGAAGATTTATTATTATTCAAATAAGTCACAATACAGCTGTTAATTGATCTTTATTTAGTGTACTTCTCATTAACTTCTGAAGTGATATTAGATGTTCTTTCAAGTGTTCTTTAACCAGGAAAACAATAACTTTTGTTCAGATATTTTACAATAGTTTGGCAATTTTTACAGAAAATGTTAAATACTTTTATGTAATACGAAATATAATTATCCGTTTCTGTCCAAAATTATTTGTACAACTCGGTAATAATTATATAAATTAAATACTTGGCAGATTGATTTATACAGAATCTCACAACCTTTTCTACGTTAAAGATTTACAAATTATTTTTGAGCATTGGTTAAGTAATATTAGTTGAAAGCGTAAACATTAAATTCCGTTCTTCCCAGGTGCCGACAGAAAAATGTTTGTCAATACCTTCTCCAATTGTAAATATGAAAGCATATAAGAACTCAGTTGAAGTAGCAGGAACAAAGAGAGCACATATTCGTGATGCAGTGGCACTCTGTCAACTTTGGTACCAAATAGAGAAAGACGTAAGTAAAATGTTATTTATTTATTAAAACAAAGTATGTTTTGATGTACTAAACTCGATTTACATTATTTTTCTGATTGTCTCTCTGCCTCTGACGTACTATGGTGGCTCCATGATTGTTATTTTTGTAGGACATCTGTTTCTACAAAAAATAAATATGCCACAAACTAATTTTTGGATGACTCAGATATGTTTCTAGTTTCGTTAAATTTCTGCGTTTGTTTTAGACATCAGATATGTTTCTAGTTCTTTAAATTTCTGTAGTTGTTTTAGATATCAGATATGTTTCTAGTTCCTTTAAATTTTTTCATTTCTGTTAGATATCAGCCATGTTTCTAGTTTCTTTAAATTTTTGTGGTTGTTTTTTTGTTTTAGATATCATTCATGTTTCTAGTTTCTTTAAGTTTTTGAGGTTGTTTTTTTGTTTTAGATATCAGATATGTTTCTAGTTTCTTTAAATTTCTGCGTTTGTTTTAGACATCAGATATGTTTCTAGTTCTTTAAATTTCTGTAGTTGTTTTAGATATCAGATATGTTTCTAGTTCCTTTAAATTTTTCATTTCTGTTAGATATCAGCCATGTTTCTAGTTTCTTTAAATTTTTGTGGTTGTTTTTTTTGTTTTAGATATCATTCATGTTTCTAGTTTCTTTAAGTTTTTGAGGTTGTTTTTTTTTTTAGATATCAGATATGTTTCTAGTTTAGTTAAATTTCTGCGTTTGTTTTAGACATCAGATATGTTTCTAGTTCTTTAAATTTCTGTAGTTGTTTTAGATATCAGATATGTTTCTAGTTCCTTTAAATTTTTTCATTTCTGTTAGATATCAGCCATGTTTCTAGTTTCTTTAAATTTTTGTGGTTGTTTTTTTGTTTTAGATATCATTCATGTTTCTAGTTTCTTTAAGTTTTTGAGGTTGTTTTTGTTTTAGATATCAGATATGTTTCTAGTTTCGTTAAATTTCTGCGTTTGTTTTAGACATCAGATATGTTTCTAGTTCTTTAAATTTCTGTAGTTGTTTTAGATATCAGATATGTTTCTAGTTCTTTTAAATTTTTTCATTTCTGTTAGATATCAGCCATGTTTCTAGTTTCTTTAAATTTTTGTGGTTGTTTTTTTGTTTTAGATATCATTCATGTTTCTAGTTTCTTTAAGTTTTTGAGGTTGTTTTTTTGTTTTAGATATCAGATATGTTTCTAGTTTCGTTAAATTTCTGCGTTTGTTTTAGACATCAGATATGTTTCTAGTTCTTTAAATTTCTGTAGTTGTTTTAGATATCAGATATGTTTCTAGTTCCTTTAAATTTTTTCATTTCTGTTAGATATCAGCCATGTTTCTAGTTTCTTTAAATTTTTGTGGTTGTTTTTTTGTTTTAGATATCATTCATGTTTCTAGTTTCTTTAAGTTTTTGAGGTTGTTTTTTTGTTTTAGATATCAGATATGTTTCTAGTTTCGTTAAATTTCTGCGTTTGTTTTAGACATCAGATATGTTTCTAGTTCTTTAAATTTCTGTAGTTGTTTTAGATATCAGATATGTTTCTAGTTCCTTTAAATTGTTTCATTTCTGTTAGATATCAGCCATGTTTCTAGTTTCTTTAAATTTTTGTGGTTGTTTTTTTGTTTTAGATATCAGCCATGTTTCTAGTTTCTTTAAGTTTTTGAGGTTGTTTTTTTGTTTTAGATATCAGATATGTTTCTAGTTTCTTTAAATGTTTGTGTTTATTTTAGACATCAGATATGTTTCTAGTTTCTTTAAATTTCTGCATTTTTTTAGATATCAGATATGTTTCTAGTTTATTTAAATTTCTTCATTTATTTTATATATCAGCCATGTTTCTAGTTTCTTTAAATTTTTGTGGTTGTTTTTTTTGTTTTAGACATCAGATATGTTTCTAGTTTCTTTAAATTTCTGCGTTTGTTTTAGATATCAGATATGTTTCTAGCTTCTTTAAATTTCTGCATTTGTTTTAGATATCAGATATTTAATTTCTGCGTTTGTTTTAGTTATCAGATATGTTTCTAGTTTTTTTAAATTTCTGTGTTTGTTTTAGTTATCAGATATGTTTCTAGTTTTTTTAAATTTCTGCGTTTGTTTTAGTTATCAGATATGTTTCTAGTTTATTTAAATTTCTGCGTTTGTTTTAGATATCAGATATGTTTCTAGTTTATTTAAATTTCTGCGTTTGTTTTAGATATCAGCTGGTGTAGTCTGGGATGAACTTAAGGTTGTTGATAAACTTACGGAACTCAGAGCCGAACAAGCGCTAAATAGAGGACCAAGTTTCGAGAGCATTGTCGCATTCGGAACAAACGGAGCATTACCGCATTACGTTCCGACTCCAGTTACAAACAAAATAATTGATACTTCGGGCATGCTAACAATTGATTCAGGAGGTCAATATTTGGGTAAGTAGAATCTAACTGGGTTCAATTCCAACTGGAGCTAAAAAATGTACAGTAATTAGACACTATAGTTGTTAGGCAAACTTGAAAACTGGATTGTCAATTCAATCTTGTTGTATAATAGATATGTGGAGCCCAGAAGTGCTATTGTATTGTATAATAAACCGGTATTGTATAATAAAAGTCATCTATGAATATCATAGGGTGGCTTTACAATTAAATGTCGATGAGGCATTAAGGCAAGTAATAATGAGGCCATGGTTGAATAATAACATAGTGATATTAGGTGACTCTAAATCGGCATTACAAGCAATTGCTGACAACACATCTGCAGGCTCTATGATAGAATCGATCCAGAAGAAATACAAAATAGTTAAACACATTACCAAGGAATTGGTTCTGCAGTGGATCCCGTCACATGTAGGCATACAAGGGAATGAGCGGGCAGACAAGCTGGCCAAACAAGGAACCCTTATAGTGCAGAAACCAAAAAGAATGCTCACACTGGAGGCTAGGATTAGTGCACTGAAGCGAACATCTTATCTTAAATTTACAAACAAAGTCAAAGAAGACATAAAGAACAAGCCTTATGAGAATGTATTCGACTTGTATGGGAAGGTCAAGGATCTCCAGAGGAGGACATCTGTCGCGGTCTTTCGGCTGACAACTGGACACGACTGTTTGAATGAACACCTGAAGAAAAATAAGTATTAAACTATGACAACTGCACATTGTGTGAATGCCCAGACACCATCATGAACAAGGACCACCTCCTGGTCTGCAGAAAATTAGATGAAGAGAAGCAGAGAAGAGGAGACCTCCCTGGCCTCTACTGGGAAGCAAGATCAAAGATGGTGTGAGCCAGCGGAAGCCATTGGAAAACAACAACAACAATTAAATGTTACATTGCAACAGTATGACTAAATTTGTACTGTAGTCTGCTTTGCAAAGAAACTATGGCCTCTATTTTTCCAAATGTAAGAGCAACAGAAATTAGCAATGTAATGCTACAGCATTATTCATACATATTGGAATAACGGTTTTTCCTTATTAGATTATGTTTCTTTTAAAGTTTTTGTGAACGAAGCAGCGATGAGTTGTTAAACTTACTTCATGATGACAATTTTTTTGGAAGGTCAGTTACTGTCTTGATTAAAACAAAATCACAAACTATTGAAGCTCTTGGTACAAATTACAAAGATTCTTCTGTATTTACTTTTTATTTTATTTTTTTAAAACAATTGTTTTCACAGGGAAATACGAGGGTGGTCTGAAAAGTTTCCGACCTAACAAAGATACAAGACCTTTTTTCAGAATTTTTTTTTATTTTTCAACATTGTGTCCTTGTACCTTTACACACTTCTCCCAGCAATGCTCCCATCTCTGTAACCTGTCCAAATAGTACTCGGCGTTTTTCTCTGCAAAATAATTGTTCACGAAGGTGATTGCCTCTTCATTTGACGAAAATCTCTGTCCTCCGAGCGCAATTTTTAGATGAGGGAACAAAAAGAAGTCGCTTGTGGCGAGATCTGGTCAGTAAGGCGGATGGTCAAGCAGTTCAAACCTTAATTCGTGGATTTTCGCCATGGCAACCGCTGAGGTGTGAGATGGTGCATTGTCTTGGTGAAACAGGATTTTCTTTGTCTGCAAATGTGGCCATTTTCCTGCAAGTTCTGACTTCAGCTTGTCAAGTAATGATGCGTAGTATGCTCCTGTAATGGTTTTTCCTTTTTGAAGATAGTCAATTAAAATAAGTCCATGACTATCCCAAAAAACAGTCGCCATTACTTTCCCAGCCGAAAAAACAGTTTTTGCTTTTTTTGGAGCCGGTTCCCCCTTTGCAGTCCACTGTTTGGTTTTGTTTCGGGCGTATAATGGTGTATCCAAGTTTCATCTACAGTAATTAATCGGCACAAAACTGGGATTTATTGCGCCTGAACTGCGCCAACAGAGCATTGGAAATATTCATTTGAACACATTTTTGGTCTAACGTGAGCAAACGCGGCACCCAACGCGCGGACAGCTTTCTCATATCTAAATGTTGATTTAATATGTGACAAACACGTTCTTTTGACATGTTCATAACGTCTGCTATCTCTCTCACTTTAATTCGGCGGTCATCTAGCACTATTTGGTGAACTTTGGCGATGTTTTCGTCGGTAGTTGCAGTTTTTGAATGTCCCTAACGTTCATCGTCTCCCAAGCTCTTACAGCATAGTTTAAATTCAGCTGCCCAAAATTTTACTGTGGTAAATGATGGTGCAGAGTCCCCATACACAGAATCCAACTCATCTTTAATTTGCGTTGGCGTATTGCCTTTCAAAAACAAATATTTAATGACAGCTCGATAATCAATTTTGTCCATTTTCATAAAAATACATCAATTCACTCAAACGACTGTTACATAACAACTGCGCGTCCAAAATGGCTGAAACTTTGGTGAGTAACTGTCAACAGATGAACAATGAAATTTGATTGCTGCCACCGACGAATGCTGCTATCTTCATGTTGAGGTCGGAAACTTATCAGACCACCCTCGTATATAATGATTTTACATAATCGTAAATATATTCTTTATATTTAGACGGTACAATAGACACAACGAGAGTAATACATTTTGGCGCTCCTACAAAAGAACAACAAGATATATACACAAGTTTATTGCAAGGCTGTATAGACTTGGTGACAACGGTGTTTAAACCTGGCACCAATATGTTACAACTAGACTACATTCTACGACAACCTCTGCACAATTTGGGTCTGGACTATGGCCACGGAAGTACTCATGGTACCGGAGTGTATCTTAATGTACATGAAAGTAAGTTCTACAAAAGTTATGTAACAATTGTACTATTAAACTTGTTATTACAATTATGTACCTATAGTTGTGAATATGATATGAAAAAAAAACTGCAAGACGTAAAATAAGTTGTTAGTCATTTCCTCAATAAATCTACATATTATTTCAAAATTAACATTAATTAAATTCAAACTGTTTGTTTTAAATGGCAAGAAATCAGTTTTTGTTATTTATGCTTTTTTTTGTTTCAGGTTTCAATTATACATATGATATCAACTTTATAGGATCACAAGGTAAACATATTTTTTCATCTCTAAACCATTTTTAAAACTGATGTCAACATTAAACTCGTTTTCAAACTTTAGCCTTTGAGGACTAACATCCTTTGAACAGGACTAATATAATTTATCAATGTAAATACTTCATTCTAAAACCAACAGAGGGCAGCACTTGGCTTTCAGACAAGTGCTGCACTCTTTTGTTTTTAGAATGAAGTATTTACATTGATGATCAGTGTTGTCTTTCAGCTGGAAATGCAGTGAATAGAATCAAATTACCAGTGATCCGAAACTACATGTTTAACTGTTTTATAGAGAAAAGAAAATGATTCAAATTAAATTCTAAAGTAGAAAATCTACCATAAGGAAAGCTGTTAGTATTCTGAAAAAAAAATAACAGTCTTATTACAATTAAAATGTAACAGCATAAAGCTGCCTCCCTGGCCTAGTTGATAGCATACTAGACTTTCACCTGGAGGACCTGGGAATCCTTGGCCATTTTCATATGCTATAAATCATCCCGTCATCTGCATTAGCCAAGTGAGCACAATAGGTGGACATAACAGCATAAAGATTAGTTGTTTGGGCAAACAAATTTACTGTAATAGATTTTAGGTAAATTTTCATTATTGAAAATAGCATTTAAAATTTGACACAGTTAATTGTATTTTATTTATTAATCAAAATATAGTGATCTTGCAAAAATTGTGTTAGATTTTAAGTTTGGTAATTTTTTATCTAAATTGAAATTGTGTTAATGAAATTTAACTCAAATACCAGAAGCTATAGACAAAAATTTAAAATTTTTTAATGGTGAAAATTTTAAAACTATAATTTATCAAAATTGGCTTACAGTCTGTTAAATTTGGTCCTATGTGAAGATTAACAATTCAGGCCAATGTACCAACTTTGAAATTTAGGAATTCATTGTTTGGTACAGAAGTAAATATTTAACAGTATTATTAGAAAACACATTTTACTTGTTTGTTTAATCAAGCAGTCAAGAAAATGTATTTTAGAAAGATAGAGATTATAATTTATACGAGTTGTGTTCAGAAAGTAATGAGAATTTTAATTTTTGAACAAAATATTTATTTATTTTTCTACATTGATGTTGTCGCCTTCATAATAGTCCCCATTGGATATTATGCCCTTGTGCCAGCACTTCTTCCAATCAACGAAACACTTCTCAAACTCGATCTTTGAGATAGCCTTTAGTTCTTTCAGCGATGCGCTTTTAATGTCATCTACGGCTGTAAAACGACAGCCCTTTAAGGTTCTCTTTACTTTTGGAAATAGGAAAAAGTCACACAGAGCCATGTCTGGCGAATATGGAGGCTGGGGCATCATTACAGTACTGTTTTTGGCCAAAAATTCACAAACAAGCAATGAAGTGTGAGCTGGTGCAAAAGCCATGAATGGTTTTTCCACAGATACGGGCGGTTTTTCGGATTGCTTCACGCAAATGGCGTTGAACTTGGAGGTAGTACTCCTTATTGACTGTTTCACCTGGTGGCAGGAATGATGCATTATGCCATTAATATAAAAAAACACAGTGAGCATAACCTTCACGTTTGACTGCACTTGTCAAACCTTTTTCGATCTTGGCGAGCCAGAATACCTTCACTGGGATGATTGAGCCTTAGTTTCGACTTCATATCCGTAAACCCATGTTTTGTCACCTGTTATAATACGTTTCAGTAATTCTGCATCGTCATTGACTTCATTTAGTGACTCCTGAACAACTTCCATTCGCCGCTATTTTTTTTCAAAATTCAACAATTTTGGAACAAATTTTGCTGCCATTTTGTTTCATATACAAAACATTGGAAACAATGTCATGACATGATCCAATCAATATGTCAACATCATCAGCGACCTCTCTAATTGTGATTCGGCGATTGTTCATAACATTTCTTTCACTTTTTCCACGTTTTCATTGGTTGTTGAAGTGCTGGGGCGTCCAGGGTGTTCGTCATCTTCAACGTCTTCACGGCCTTCTTGGAAATGCTTATACCACTCGTAAACTCTTGCTTTACTCATAGCAGACTCATCAAAGGCTTTTGTTAACATTTCATACTCTTTGTTACACTTTATTCCATTTTTTACGCAAAATTTTATACAAATTCTTTGATTCATTTCTTTTAACAAACGAAAATCGCTGAGCTCATAAAAACACATCTAACCTTAGTGGCTGTCACAAAGTCAACAATGAAAGCATCTGAAAGTTTTATCGTACTTCAAGGGCATGTATACCAACATAATAAAAAAAATGTTTGACAATCGGACTCTCCTAGCCCGTGAAATTAAAAATTCTCGTTACTTTCTGAACACACCTCGTAGTAATAGTAAACAAAATGCATTTATTTTCATGTTTATAAATCAAACGCAATTTTCAGAGCCTGGATACTATAAAGAAAATGAGTTTGGAATGAGGTTAGAAAACTTGGTACAAGTAAAAGAAGTTCCAATTACTCCTGTAAGTAACTAGAAATATGGTTAATAACAGTTTATTTCAAACATAGGTTTATAACAATATTTGATCTTTTTTTAAGACTACAGCTGTGGTTCATTAGAAAAGTTAATATGTTAAACACTAATTCTTTGAGATTTAAATTTTTTAAGTACACTAGGCACATAAATTGCCAGTTTGTTATGTTAGTAATAACAAATCAGTCCTTGCTGTAATTCACTTGGGATGACATTTCCATTGTTACCATTAGTTTATTCAGACATTTGCTATCATTTGTGTATATAAAGCAATATACATTTCAAGATTATGAATCAATCAGTTCTCTTAAAACTGTTGTTGTTGTTGTTTTCCAATGGCTTCCGCTGGCTCACACCATCTTAGATCTTGCTTCCCAGTAGAGGCCAGGGAGGTCTCCTCTTCTCTGCTTCTCTTCATCTAATTTTCTGCAGACTAGGAGGTGGTCCTTGTTCATGATGGTGTCTGGGCATTCACACAATGTTCAGTTGTCATAGTTTAATATCTTAATTTTCTTCAGGTGTTCATTCAGACAGTCATGTCCAGTTGTCAGCCGAAAGACCGCGACAGATGTCCTCCTCTGGAGATCCTTGACCTTCCCATACAAGTCGAATACATTCTCATAAAGCTTGTTCTTCGTGTCTTCCTTGACTTTATTTGTAAATTCAAGATAAGATGTTCGCTTCAGTGCACTAATCCTAGCCTCCAGTATGAGCATTCTTTTTGGTTTCTGCACTATAAGAGTTCCTTGTTTGGCCAGCTTGTCTGCCCGCTCATTCCCTTGTATGCCTACATGTGACAGGATCCATTACAGAACCAATTCCTTGGTAATGTGTTTAACTATTTTGTATTTCTTCTGGATCGATTATGAATCAACTCTCGTTCTCTTAAAACTTAAACGTACAAAAAAACAAGCCGAAATGCCCAACCTTATGTTGAAATCATTAAAAACTATAGGAAAAAACACTCGGGGGAAAATCCCTGAATGGTATGGCCAAAAATAAAACTGACATGTGAATAGGAAACTACAACTAATCAAGAACAGAAAACAAAAATGCTAAATAAAACAACTGCCAATTAGCATATCAGAAAAATGGCATATCTGTACAAAGCGGCAGTAAATAACCAACTTGATTGTGTCTGCTAACACGAGATGAGTGTGGTTTACCTGAACAGGTTATTGACACCTGCTGGCCCTCGCATTTTCCTAGCCTGGAACCTAGTAAGGTCACTTCTTTAACCGTAAAACTTGTGATTGCCTTAAATCAGATGTAAGTCTTAATTTTGTTTCTCATTTAACTACTCAGAGATTTTCCCCGAGTATTTTTTTTTTAGTTTTGAAGTATTTTAACAAAGGCGTGTATGTTCTTGGTACGTATTTAGGTTTTAAATTAGGCGCTTGAGAATGAGAGTTGATCCATAATCTCAAAACGTTGTGTTGCTTTTATATGCACAAATGACGGTAAAACTCTGGATAAATTGTAACAATAATGTGAATATTTCTTCATTAATAGTTTCAAAACTATCTCTATTGTAATGAATCAGCTGGTAGCTAATTTAGATCTAATTGTAGTAATGATCAACTGTATAGTCTTTTGTAGATTATAAATTACAATAAAGTAAAAAATATCTAATTTTAATCAGAATAACTTCAAATTTTCCAGAATACTACAGGACCACACCTATTTACGTTTGAGACAATTACTCTTGTCCCATACGAAAACAAGTTAATCAACAGTTGTAAATTGGGCCAACAAAGGGTAAGAAATAATACTAAATTAATATAATTAATTCCAAGCATTTAATCTTGCAGGAGGGTGCAGTCTAGCTGCACCTATTGAGAGGATTAAGACGGCCCTCGCGGTACCCGAGTCTAACACACACACAACACTGCACTTACGACTTTAACACTTTACACTCACACTTATATTTAGGGAGGCGATAATAGCCTTAATGTGCTTTTCGCCTTAAAATAACAACAACAAAAAATAAACAATATTTGGGACAGGGAACATTCTTGTTTAAGTGCCTTATTGACTTTAAAACCTTTAGATGTTCTAATAATAATTCGCTGATAGCGGCATTTCGTGGGCCACTGTGTTATTGATTGCGTGTATTTGCAATAGCAATAAATATCACAGATGAAAAACAAAACATTACTTTTGAAAGGTTTACCAGATTCGGAGGAACAAAGGGTCGTTAATAACACTTCCGTAGACGTTTCACATTTACCCATTCTGTTTTCTTCTTCTTCAAAGTTGACGCCGCTACGCCACCCTGCAGAACCGATTTCGATTTGCAAAGACAGGTTGTGACCATCATGTGCTGGTAGTGCAGTTTGTATATACAACTAAACCTAAGTGAAAATCTTATGTTTTGCTGCATGCGACTGTGTCGATGTGATAGAAGTAAATTTCTAAACATAAATGAATCAAACTTGACGCAGAAATTGATTTTGCTAAAACGTAACGAGTGAGTTTGTATTCAAACAAAATCCGTTCACCAATTTAATAACGACATTTTCAAATTAATAATTTTTTATTGCACAAAGTTTGTGCAGCCTGTCTGTCATTGATTACGTTCCTTATACTGCTAATGTTAATTAATAATACTGACACTTACAACACTACACTTACGACTTTAACACTTTACACTCACACTTATATTTTAGGGAGGCGGAAATAGTCTCAATGTGCTTTTCACCTTAAAAAAAAATTAAGCATTTAAAAGAATAGAGTACAAATGTAATAAGAAATAAATTTTTGTTGTGTATTATTTTTTTTCATTGGAGATATAAACTCGAAATAAAAATATAATTATAGTACTGCACTAGTTCATACAATATGAAAGGCGTTTTAATAATATGTAATAAAATATCTTCTAAAACTAACATAGTTTCAAAATGGTTATATAACGTAAAAAATAATGTTTTATTTTTTCAGAAAAAGTGGTTACTAAACTACTATATAACAATCCGCAGCCTTGTAGGTGGTGAAATGATTAAACAGGGCCGATTTGATCTGTTTAGATGGTTAATCGATAAGACTGATCCGACTTTCAAATGTTACGAACCTTTACAAAAGTAAACTAGACAGTAAAGTCATACAGGAAAAATACTTGTAAGAAAAATAAATTATAATTCGTCATATCAGTATCAAATAAAAAATCTTTAAAGTAGAATTTTATTATGTTAAGCTATTAACATTAAGTGACATTCTATCATGTGAAATTAAGATAAAATATACATGAACGTTTACTGATTTGATAAACTTATTTTAACATCCTAATAATGATATTGTATCTTAGTTTTAATTTTTTTTTTATTATATTATTTTCAACAAATACTTTATATTCATTGTATCAAATGATCACGAATTAAAGAACAGCAAATGTTTATGAAATTAACATAAAATAAGAAAATAATGTACTGTCTTCATTATATCTTGATTCAATACCATAATACGTCGTCAACAAACAACTTTTTTATCAACTAATACAAGGCCTGTGTACAGCGATAAGATGCCAGTGGACCGAATTTTTTAGTGACTTCTAAAATAGTATACTAAGTTTACTAAATCATTTTAAGTTGAATTATTGTTGAATGATAAATATTTTGACTGAAAAAAATATGGTGCAATAAATAGTTACAAATTATTTTCAAAAAAACATTTTATTTGGTAAAACAAAAATAATGTCAGAGTAGAAATCAATACTTTTTATACAAAAAATTCTGGAAATAGTGTACAAAGTGAAAGAAAAAGCCTTTGTGTACAAGTCTATATCCCCGCTCTGCCTGGAGGAGAAACTAATATTACACCATCGCCTCGAACAAATAACATAGGAATATTTCGTTTTGTAGTTTTATAGATCTCTTCGTATGTCTCTTCATCTATCTCAACTGTTGTCACTGTCTCCTCAGCTTCTCCTAGTACCATGTTCAGATGCTGATCATATGCCTACAAAATAAGCAACAATTAAAAAAGTATGAGTTCATTTCAATAACTTGTCCTATATGCTGTGTGATAATGAATTAGTAAGGCATTGCAAAATGGATCCATAGCAACTACAAAAACAAAAATAAATTCTTTTAAACCTATGATATTTCATCTCTGTTGAAAATTTATGAATGGCAATAGAGAAATTTACACACAAAGAATGAAGTTAGGTTAAGTATTCACAGAGAGGTTGTGTTAACATTTGATGGAAGTATATTATATAAAAAAATGTTTCTTTTTAAGAAAAATGTACATTATGGATATTAACTTCAGGAAAATGATAGGGAACCTAAGTGTTTCTTTATTCAGACGTCCTTTCAGTCAAATATGATTTGACCAAGACAATTAATATAAGTACAATAAAGTTTTAATTAACTGTCTTTTTCAGGGACGTTGATGTGAAGGATGACAGAATAGATAGAAATATCTGTATTTTTCAGCGATCGATAAAAGTAACATACTATATATAGCACAGAATATTTTATTAGAAATGTATTTTAAATTTTCTATTTAACTCTATGTATTATACAAATTTTATATAGTTAGATCTTTGGTTAGAGTAGCAATCTGCCTGGGGGGTCAACTGCCAGTGCCTATGCTATATGTAAGTTGTGTCCAATTACAGTGTTTTGTCTAGAAGGTTACTTATTTGCTGTAAATTATTTACACTATTTAAAAACATCATATAACTGGGTAAAAGGGTGATGGTTAATTAAGACTCTAATGTATATGGTTCATGGATATTTCATATCTATAAGTTGCTAAACATTTAGGAGGTCCAACCATAATGAATTTTCCGCTTGATATATTAGGATTAACTGTAGTATTCTTAAGATCTTATACTTTTAAATAACACTACATTACCTAAATACTTAAATCTATACAGGTCAGTTGACCTGTACAAGTAAATATCAATTGTAAACCATATACTTACGTGTAACCTTCCTTTCAGCTCTCGCTCATTTCGCATTTTGACATAAATTCTTTCATCTAAACTCAATCTTATCAAATCCAATGGTTCCTTTACTGTAATAGCTGGTACCTAAAATAATAGTTTCTTAATACAAAACAATGTATGCTAATAGACATCACCTATTATAACATAATTACGCTATATTTTTGTACTACAATCTATTATTTCTATAGGCATATTAATCGGTGAAACATTTATTAAATTACAATTATTAACAGAACTATTTCAGATTATCGTTTACATTGCCTGGAGCATGGACAATTTACTATACAAAAAAATATCACTCCGCAAAATAGGGTGTAATTAATTCAAAGCAGTGGATGCATTAAATATGACATTGGAATGATAACATCAATTATAGATACATAATGCTATGTTAGGTTAGGTTTTTTCCATCCTAAGTTTATGTTTGCAAAAATGATACTTTGGATTCTTACTTTATATACATTAAACAAAATGTTTTGGCAAAAAATAAATGGAATCCATGAAGACTGGATTTTTTGTAAATCATTTACAAAAATTATAAAAACAAGAATGAGATGTATAATACACAGTAGGCCCTATCGTTTTCCAAAAAAATTAAAACTGTTGCCACATGAGTGTTTTGATATGTTTTACCGTGATACTCAGGAAAAAGCATATACTCTCAGGAGAAATTACAAGAGTAAAGAAATATTTGGTCACACTGTCTAGTAAATCCAGGGTTCGATTCAAGGCGAGGATTTTTTCATAATAAATCATCCCATCGTCTGCAAAAGATGATAAAACTAAAATTAATTATTTTAGAAAAAGACTACATTTTAGAGTCATTTTCTGTAATTTTTTCATTAAAATGCTTATTTTATACCCAGTACTAATGATTCAAAATATAAAAGTATGGAAACAATGGGAAGTCAGAAGAAAATTTAAAAAATTATGACACATGAGTACCTTGCTACGTGACAAATGTACTAAACTTATGTAGTAAATCTAGCAATGACTTCACAATATAGTTTTGGTAAAATGGACTTAAAATTGTGTTATAATAAATCAGGGGGTATTAAATCATGTTATAGTAAATATTCCACAGGTGAATATTCTATAAAACAAAATTTTTCTTGAAATCACTACTTTGGCATGAGGCCCAAAAATGCAGAAATACTGGAAAGGATGTTAACTTATATGTATTCAATTTGTTTCCATTGAAGTTTATTTATTGTGCAACTACAAAGAATGAAAAAAGGAGAGTTGACAAAATGTCTGTACTACCTAGTCCTACTGTTTATATACACATTATAACAGCTGATATTAATCATATTCATTATGGAACTATTTGAAAGAAATTGCTATCCTGCTAAAATATTTCACAAACATCTGATTATTGAAACATATAACAGTCTAGTTGTTTCCATATGATTATCTACATATATATTTTCTTCTTTAAAAATCTAACCTCACTAAATCATTCTCATATGCCCATACGTTTCATAATTCATATAACTCACTTGTTCTCCATCTTCTGCCATTGATGTATAATCTGATCTATAATATTCCCTTTAATTTAAAATTACCGGAATTCAAGCTGTATATAATAAAGAAATAATCACTTTAATATGATCTTGCTTATTTTTGTTTATTAAATAGCGAATAAATTGTCACACCGGCATAGCGCATAGATTCAGATTGTCAAAGTCATAGATATGAAAGTACGTTATGTATATACAGTAATTGCAAATGTTTACTTTTGTTAGGTCTTGATTATGAACAGGGTAAATAAGTCAACGACTGCTGTGTAATTAAATTGATATTTATAGTGTTCAAATACCTAAATAGGAATATAACAAAAAATTAACTTAAGTTTCATAAACCTTACAAATTAATTACCTTTACATTTTAAAAAAATACCGTCAAAACTCTTATTATATTAATCTTGGTTAATGAAATATTGCACACCAGAATAATCAATTGTGGGTAGTAGACTTTAGTAATTTAGCTATGATTTAGGGCTAAAATTTAGCCATCATATATATTATAAACCATTATAAATATTATAATGTATTATTAATTATTATATTATATATAATATAAATATATGTAGTGAGCTATTATATATATTATAATTATTTTCACAAACTGTTATAGTAAGTTCAGAAATGCAAGATGATTGTGGTTTGTGTTAATAATCAAACTTTTTAATACTAGTTTGATACTTATATATTAGTAAATTTTGAATTACAAATGAATAATCTAGACTGCTAAGCTGAATAAAATTATTCATAACACTATTCTAATTAGTTGCGAAAGAAGAAGATGAGGTAAAGAGTAGAGAGAAAATATGAAAATTGTAACATTGAAATATACTTGGCATTTGTTCTCGTTGTTCAGTTTACGCCATTTTAGGATGTATAAAAAAAGTGCAATAAGTTAGGGATGGTTTTAGAATTAAATACAAATGGATAAAGATGTGACTTTACAAACATTAGTTTAGTAATTGCTGAACATAGATGATTGAAACAGAAGTAAGTAATGTATGTTTTAATTAATTTCGTAAAAGATAATGTATAGATTGCCAAGTACTGTACATGTTAGCCTAGGCCAAGCTTGGTCATTAAGGCGTAAACCTTATTGATGATATTTTACTACTTTATGACATTATTTAAACGTTGCAAATTTATTTCAAGTAATCTGTATTTCACAAGTATCAAGTTAGCGTTCAAATGTTATATTATCACCGTTTAATGTCAGATTACTGCTTGGGGTCTTGATGTTTGCTTATCAGTGTTAATAATTTAGAATGCAATTTTAATACCTAACCTAGAGCTGAAGACATAAGTTTTCAAATTGTTAGCATTCAGGAGTTTTTCAACGCTTTTATTTTTTTACTACCATTCAATATTGTATTACCAGTATATCATTTATTTATATAAGAAAAAAGTATTTTTCATAGGCTAACAGCTGTTTTTCATTTATAAGTAAATAAAATATTTCCATTTTTATAATTGACCTCATAAATTATTTGACATAATAATTATGGCTATTAGTAGTTAAATTCCTAGGTTCTAGTTTAAAATAAAATAGGTTAATCTTATTATAGACTTATTAGTAAGATATAACTTTATACCATTTTGAAAATGTTTTAGTAGGCCAGTCAGTTATGCCAAATACACTCTGCTAGCCTAATTGAGATTTTTTAGATGTATTTCTTTATTTAACCTAGCATTTTTTTTTTTTTTTATGTAACCTACATTGCTCTTTAGCATGATATGTTAATTTTTTAACGTTTTCAAATTGAAACATTATTGTTAAAAATAAATAAAATGAGATATTAGGAGGTTTGATAATTTATGGTTCAAATGTTGTTAATTATTAGGGCCTAAGTATTGACAACAATTTAACAAACTTGGCTTGAAATATTAGTGCTAGTTATAAACTACAGGTTAGGTCAACTTTTCTTATTAAATGTAAATAAATATTCTTTTACAATAAACATAACATGTTATCAGTAAATATTTTAGAAGGTTTGTTTTTAAACTAGGCCTTGCATATGTCCTATATATGGGTTCATTATAGATTAGCAGATTTTTTTAGTTTTTGATTGTTGATTTTTGTGTTCCACCCCTATTTGGTAAGGGAACCTGTAGGCCACAGATTGTATGAAAAAATATAATAATAAATCCCATCAGTAAGCGACAACAGTTTTTTTTTAAAATTAGGCGATTAATCTTTTTCTCAAATAATAACATGTAAACTGGCTTTTAAATGTACTATAAGATTACTGAATGTTTTATGATAGAAGTTTAAAACTTAGGTATTGTATAATTCATGTGCTGAGTTTATTCTTATGTAATTACAAATTTTTTTCTTTGACTTTTGTAGGCATACAGTAAAATTAAGTTTTATTAAATTGCACAATGTTTATTAACTTACAATTTTATATATTTAACAGAACTTCTTTTGTGACATCATTATTATCATTTATGTTGTATAGGTCATAGTCAATTTACTATGCAAAGTAGTCTGTAGTAGTCAGTTTTTAATAGTAGACCTGCGGGGCGGATGCACACTAGCTGCACCTATTGAGAGGATTTAGACATCCCGTGTGGTACCCAAGTCTTAACACACTTACATTTAGGGAGGCGATAATAGCCTCAATGTGCTTTTAGCCTTAAAATAAAAATAAAAAATTCAATAGTAGAATGTGTACAGAATTATACATGTATTTATTTAAATAAATGTTTTGGTAAAGAAAATTCAAAAAATCAATTTTTATAAAAACACATTTATAAAAATTTGGTAATCAAATTGCTCTTTGTGAGCTGTTTTTATAAAACGGGTCTATAGAAAATCATGTTGTTAAAACTAAATCACATATCGCTGAAGGCCAGTTTGCGATGACCATTGTTTTAAAATCATATACTAAAACACAACATTTCAGAATTACTGACTTTTTTCTTTTACACAAATTGTATTTTTATTTTATTTTATTAATAAACATCAACGTTTTTAAAATTGTGACAACTGTTTGACCTAAATAAAAGGTAACATTTGTGATATGTATTTTAGTAATACATCATCGGTTAGTAATAATCAGTTAATAATAAAGTTTAGATTGAAAAGTAGATTAGTATTTCCTAACAATGAAAAAAAAATAACAATTAGCCTCTGTCTTATTGGGTAGATTATAGTTTTTGTAATGGTCGTATGTTATTAGCAAGCCATATAATGTCTTTTCTTTAACTTAATATAAAGTTAAATAGGCTACCATATCTAATCTCGTCATTTATTGATGTAAAAGTAAAATTATATAGGCTAGTACTAAACAAAAATATTGGCTAACCAAACCTGACATGGTTTTGTAGTAGATGTGTGTATTTTTTGTGCGGTTAAGTGATAAATTGTATTTTAATTAAAATTAAATTATTATTTTTTGCAAACAAAGCAATTTTTATAGTACTTTCTTATTTATGAGCTTACAATTGTTAATTTTAAAAATTATTGTTTGTTTTATTTTTTAAGAGTGTCAAGAATTATTTTTACCTTGTTATCAGGAAAACGTGTACTTTAACGCAAACTTAATAAAAACACGCTATTGTACACTAATACATTTTTTTAAAGCAAATTAATCTCTGGATTAAGTATGCAGTAGTCAGTTCTGAAATTAAAAGTGACTCATTTAGATAACAGTTTTACCAGTAAATATAAACTTAGGTGTGTATGTAGACTTTGGTAATATAGGCATACTTGGGATACTGAACACAGGTTTTTTTTTCCGCTATGGTAGCAAAAAGTAACCATGGTACAAGGCAATTTGCCTGCTGCTCACTACTTGAAAATCATTTGAATTTTTCAGAGCGATAAACAAAATCAAATAAAAATCAAAAATAGTTTTTTTTAGATTTATTTTTATTAATATTGATAACAATTAATGTTCTTTAATAGGCCTATCATTTTTAGTTTTCATAACTAGGACAACATTATTAGTTAAGATATATTAGAAAAGTTCTTTGCATAAGATTTTACATCTTCTGAAATTATTTTCTATTTAATTTTAATACACCATATTTCAGGCATAATAAAAACTGATAATTTAACCTACAAATGTTGTATTTTTTGTTCTAAATATTAATAATTTTTTATTATTATTCTAAAAATACTGAATAATTTTTATGAAATTATTCAAAATTTTATAAAACCTCAGAACATTTTATAATAAGCTGTAGTTTTAAGAAAATTATGCAGAATTCTTTACGTTACTGATAAATTTAACAGGCCTACATGTTGAAATGTTATTTCTAACCAAAGTTTATAAGCTGTTCTGTTGATGCACTTTAGAGGTTACCGTAGCCTGTAGTTAAATTAATCTCATTTAGTCACAGCCAACAGGGATCACTACCAATTGCCACTTCCTCATTGTCTCCTGTATCATACAAACATATTTATAGTCGGCCACTGGGCTCAACAATATCTGTTTATAACAGTTATGGTTTTTTTTTTATTCTAATAGATTTTATATCTTGTATAATAGGCCTGCACACCATGTATATATTATAGGAAAATTCTTTTTATTATAAATATTTTTATAATTATTAACTTTTCATTGAAATTACTTAGCGTAAGGGTTTTCCAAATAAAGTACACAATTTCCTAAGAAGGGAATAATTAGTCTGGATGGTTCTTTGGTATTCAAATTTGAAATAAGAATATTGATTGATAATGTTTAAACTATTTAAAATCATTTACTTAGAAATATGATTGCTAGTATGGTGTTGTTAAGATTATTGGTAGAAATGTAGAAGCCATCCAGGTCTCATTTAAGAAATTAGTAGCGACTTATGTATAGAATGAACATGGATTGTTACACTTGTTATGATGAATTATTGTTTCACTTATTCAAACTTATTGAATTAATCATTTTGATTTGTACAATAAAATTACATTAGACATTGTACTATAATACCATATAATGCTTTATTTGTGATTTCACTAAAAGTTTGATACGTCTCGGGTTATATTTTACTACTAAACAACGATGAAAAAACTTTATTGCATCAATCTAGTATGGACTACGATTACTACATCAATTTTAAATACTATTTGCTCAGGTATAGTAGAGTTTAGTCTACAGAAACATTTTGTAGTGAAGCAACGTGGATTGTGTTTAAAATTTTGCCAAGACTTGTCGAACAGCTTTTATTTTTATTTTTTATACTACATACCTTCTGCAATGTTACCTGAACCAACAGAAAGCATCGTATCTTGATTCTAGCCATTTAAGATTTGAACATCTCTTATTTCTAAAAATAATTTTTCGTTAAGTTGGGCTAGTGCAAGGTTATTTTTTACAATATTTGTACATGACTCTGAGGTCACTTTTTTTAAGGCTTACTAGTTTCTATACATTAGATTATAAAACATATATCTTTTTAAAAAAAAACTAATGGGATCTTACAGTTTTGTGACAGTGACATTACACTTTGCTTTTCCCTTTTAACTATTCAACTGCCAAAAATATTTGCTACAGTACTAGTCATGTTTTTTTATATATATTATTATTATTTGCGTATAGATCCTATTGGATCATGCAAAGCACTCTGACTCATGTCTTGTCTCATCCAGTCCCCATGGATCCTCTTCCGTCCATTTTACCCCGGCTCTCTTTGGGATTTCATTCTCTGGGATCTTCAACCGAGCACCTTTCTCCTGTATGCGTTCCTGTCTTCAATGTCTGTTGAGTCTTCTGCGTCATGTAGGCTATTCTGACTTGAGTGATCCATGACGTTGTTGATTTGACTCTGTATATTCTTAAGAATTCTGTTGGCAAGTCTCGTTGTTTATATATATGTGTTTGTGTGTGCATGCGTGCGTGTATATGTGTGGTATGCACATGTTACACACACATACACACTCACACACTTTAAACTATGTTGTGATTAAGTATTTAAAATCAAAACCACGTTAGCCTACTTTCATTGTTATTTTATAACTATTTAGATAATGTTTATGGATGTTGTAATCCTTAAAACATATGATATAAAGTAAAGCGACAATTTTTCTTTAATATTTCAAACTGATATTGCTGAAAAGACTGATCAATTTGAAGAAAATTGATATTTCTTCAATTATAAATGTGCCCGGGCGCAATTTTAGCCTTTGATATCCAGGCATGTTCAGGGAAATCAGTCGATAGGCAGTTTTGTTTAAATATAATTTTTTCTAGAAGTTGCACCTAAACAAATTTTCAGAAGTTTTAATTTAATATGAAAATAATTTACATTATTTTTTTACGTACATATGAACGTTACAAGTCATTTCATGAAGGCATTTATTTTAGTCAATTGGAACAACTAACAGTTGATATGTTATCTTTTTGACCTCGTCTATTTGTTATAGCCTAGTTAGCATTACATTTTATTGTCTTATAAGCTGACATCTATTCTTAGCAAGTCTAGTTGATCATAAGCTTTAGAATTGTAAATTTGTTGCGCTAATTGAAATTCCGTTCGTATCTTACAACCGAAATTGTTACATAAAGCCATTGTCTTTAATAAGGCAAAAAAATTAGAACTTTTATGAATGAATTATTTCCCTTTATTTAGCGCAACTGTCTTACGGAAATGATTAAAGCGAATTTTAGAGCATTTTTTTAATCTTAAAAATCTTTAAAATCTTTAAAAGTTAATATTCTAATCTTTAAAATTATATTGGGAATTAACCGCTGTCAAATTCATTTTCTTAATTTAAATAGATTTTAAAACCCAATGTATACAGATTTCCACTCTGATTATGATAGTGAAACTGAAAACCAACTTTGTATTCTGAACTGAAAAAATGTTGCAAAAACTTCAATTTTTTTTCTTAAACAAATCAGTAGTCTGATATTTCTCATTGTACATTCGAAAATTTTTAATTCGTTTATGTATGTAATTAAGCGAAAATATTCATAATAATACATAAGTTCCATCACTAAGTAAAAATTTTTAAAAATATAATAATAATTTTTGTTAAATTTCAAATAGGAAGAGGGTTTTGATTATTTCGGATTTTTCAATTAATTAAATAAGCACAGTTTTATTTTCTAGTAGGCTAATGCTATGCATATGTCCCAGAAAGCCCTTTTCATCGAGATAATACAACAGATGGAATTTTCATTTTATGATTAATGCTTTTTCATTTATTAGGTTTTGTTTTTCTCTTGTGGGAAGTGAGGTTTTACTTTGGAAATTAATTAACACTACCTGTTTGTGTGTGTCTTGTTAATTTTCACATGTAGGCTATGTGTTAAAAAAATATATTTAACAAGGTAGTGTTGGTGGTGATTGAACGACAGTTTATTATTGGATAACAAAAAGTAGGCTTATTTAGCTTTGTGCCTTTCCTGTATTAACCTGCTTAGCAATATAATCAAATTAACGGTGCAAAAATAATGCATGCATTCTTAAAACCTAATTTATAACAAAATTTATTTAGGTACACAGTTGGCTGTGATAAAGTTTATGTAACAATTTTTGCCGTATTTTTTTAAAAAAATTTGCTGACTAAAGTTGTACAGGTACAAAAAATTTTTTTAAGTGATTATAAAAACAGGAATAATCAGCGTATTCGCTACATAAAACATTTAGATACTACTAATTACAGTGCATGCGTTTCGATTTACATGAAAACGTTAACAATGTTCATTGTTTCCCTATGTTTTGAATGCTAAGAGATTTGAAATTCTCTTTATGCAAAACAGATATTTATTATAATTACACAATTTACACGAAATCATGATCTTTTTAAAATAGCTTTGTAATTAGGACTTTTTAAATTTAAAATTACTTTTAAAAAATAATAGACAAACAAAAACAATCGTTACGTAGATGTCTCACTATTGTGATGCAAACGAATTTCCAGAAATTAACAGATGTGAACGAACACTCGTTCAGTCGATAACGAAAAATCAAATTGGTCACAAAACGATTTCGATAATAGGTTAAACTAGATCAATTATCCAGCAGAATCAGTATATTAGCTTCAAAAAAAAAACTTGCGTGTTATTTATATTTTAAAATTTGACATAATCGCCAAACAAATTTAGCATTACATAGTGTTTAAATTCCCGTGTCGTAGAATTCCGCCGCCTGTGACGCCAGCCAGTCAGACGAGCGCGGAGATCTAAATATTCACTGTTTGTTTGCAAGCCAAGTTTTCTTCGGGATTAAAAATCACTAGGTGCAGGTCCGGACTGTAGGGTGGATGAGGAAAATCTATAAAAGGCCGTCAAGACGTCTTTTGTATTTGCCGTGTAGGGCGGGCATTGTCGTGCAAAAACAACACTTTGCACTCAGTTTTCCTCTCCGCTTGTTCTGGAAGCAAAAAGTTTCTAATGTTTGGCAGTTAGTCCTTCTATTAAGAAGAACTGATAGTATAAAAATTCAGTACGGGAATTTCAGGCCACCAATATTACAAATGTCTAAATTTTGGCGATTATGTCGAAAAATAGAATTTGTGATTCAAGAGTGTAAATGAGACATTTAAAAAAACTTTTTTTTGTACTGTAGCTCGTTTTCCAAAAACGTAATCTACTTAGAAGGAATATGTTGTATTTTTGCAAAAAAACTAAGGGCTACATTAGAGCAAATCGTTACGTCTCAGTAAATTTGAATTTTTGTTTAGTTAATTTTTAATGATTAAAAAAAATGAAAACAATAAATTTTGAAAAAGTAAAAAATAGGCTGTGACAGAACTACAGATTTCATCGAATTCGGTCAGTTTGTTTTTTCTCAGGCACTGAAAAAAATCGATTTTTTAATATTGTATGTAATTTCATAGATTACAGATCAAAACCCATTTATCTGTTTTAAAAATGGTGTGTGTTCAAATGTTTAAAAAAATTATAACTTTTCTGATCTTTCATTGGTTAAATTTCAGCACTATAATCGGAGTTAAAATCTATATAAATTGGCATTTTATATCATCAAATTTGTTTGAAAAAAACATAAATTATCTGTCATTGGACCAAAAATAAAAAAATGTGTCACGTTTTCTCTTCCTTTTTATTTTAATTACGATATTTTTTTTCGAAAACACGACAAATTTAACAAACTAGTTTAACAACATAACCTGAAACTTCTGTTACGAATTAATATAAAACAGCTGATCTTTTACTATTACGCGTTTTATCAAAAGTAAAGCCGCCTCGGTGGCCTAGTGGATAGTGTATTAGGCTTTCACCCCGAGGACCCGGGTTCGATTCCCGGCGAGGGCTTGGCATTTTCATACGCTATAAATCATCCCATCGTCTGCATTAGCCCAAGTGTGCACAATAGTCGGATGTTAAACACAAAAAAAAATATCAAAAGTAAATTTACATATTTACATGGTCAAACTTCTTCGTAGTTTCCTTAGTGTTGTGGTTATCACGCTCGCAAGGTCCCCGGTTCGACCCGGAAACAGGAAATTTTAATTATAATTAATTTAATATGAGACTTGTGACGCGCAAAATATACTTCTTTTCGTTTCACCCTCTTTGGGGTACGCTGAATTAATCATTTCTTGCGCGCTGCACTTTTCTTTGTTCCCAGTAGCTCTTCATTCTTTCTGAATTCACATCACACATTTCCATGAATAATGAAAGTTATATTTTGAGTAACCCAAAGGTCACAGTGATACAACCAAGATTGTAAATCCTGGAGGTAGCTCTTCCGCTCTCTCCGCCGTTGGGAAATTCATTTCCTCGTCCGCCATTGAGACCGTTGGCCGGTTTTCACCTAGTAACCCTAGGCAGGGGCTCTATCACAGGGTGCTACCATCCGAAGCGAGATGGATCCTGGTTTTTTTACGAGGTTGTTACTCCTCCCCCTCCAGACTTCCCCATCTTTCAAAGACAGGCCCGGGCTTGGGACCGGCTTGCGGCGGTGTTGCAAAATATACTATTATATATGAATATAAATTTGTGCACTCACACACGCAAAATCCAGCATCACTACCAGCCCTACCCCGCAGGGGGGGGGGTGCAGACTAGCTGTACCTATTGAGAGGATTTAGACGTCCCTCGCGGTACCCGAGTCTAAGACACACATTTAGGGAGGCGATAATAGCCTCAATGTGCTTTTCGCCTTAAAAAAACAAACAACCAGCCCCAACATGATTAGGTAAAAAGGTCAGTCGTAATCGTTATTGGCAATTATCGTATTTTTAATGAAATTAAAAATATTTGCCTGCGCAGATAATAAAATCAAACGATAAAGTGCAAGGTTAAAGAAAAGGATTTTGAATTTTAATTATTTTGAAACGGATGAACGAATTTACGTACAACACAGTACTCAGTGTTGTAAAGATTTCGGTTGGAACAACGCGCATTTCAAGGTCACGTTTCTAGGTCTGACACTACACACGATAGATGCTCCAATAGCTCACTTTAGGCCTACAATGGAAATCGCTAATGAAGTTTTGTACCTAATTTAATTCGCGTATTTAAATATCCTTTTTAATCTTACATTCAGAACGCCAGCAAGACAACGGCAGTTGCGATTCTTGACCGAGCGAAGCGAACTGTCCTGCATCAACGCGACCGTTCGGCATTTGGTTTCGTTTGTTACGCAGTTTTGGCCAAACGGGCTGACCGATTGTTTCGAAATTTGGTATGGAGGCACCTTGTATGAAACCCGAACAATGAATTTGTAAAATTCTTTCCCATTCGCTTCCGTTTCAAGATGGCGGCCTCTGATTTACTATAACGAGTGTACGCAGTTTTAGTCAGACACATTGACCGATTGTTTTGAAATTTGATACGAAGATGCCTTGCAAAAAGCCCGAAAGACGTATGTGTAAGACCTTTTCCCATTTTCAACCGTTTCAAGATGGCGGCCTCTGATTTACCAATGAGTGTAGTCAGTTTGGGCCAAACGCGTTAACCCATTGCGTTTGAAATTTGGTGCGAAAGAATCTTGTTTGAAGTCCAGATAACGTATGTGTAACATTTGCTTCAGTTTCAAAATGGCGGCACCTGGTTTACCGAAGACGAGTGTACGCAGTTCTGGTTAAACGCATTGACCGATTGTTTGAAAATTTAGTACGATGACGTGTGTAAGATTTTTCCTAATCGCTTATGTTTCAAGATGGCGTATTTAGGGTAACACTTTCTAATAAACGTTGAGAGTGTTATTTCCTGTAACACTGGTTGAACGGCAAGACCTATCGTAATTTCGACAGCTTCATAGAGAAAAAGCATACAATTTGCAATGAATTTGATCCAATAACATTTTTCGTAAGTATTACGGTTTTAGATTAAATTGGCGGAAAAGGTTACCAGGGCTGTCGTGGAGCATCCTGTATAAATTAATTATGTATTGGGAAGTCTACTGTTCTTTGAACTAGTAGTAATTACTGTATTTGTATAAATTTGCATCTGCGAGCGTAACGACCATGTTCACATATGACATTTCGTGCCATTTTTTTTTTATGTGTTTAACGTCCGACTATTGTGCACCCTTGGGCTAATGAAGACAGTGGGATGATTTATAGCGTATGAAAATGCCAAGCCCTGACCGGGAACCGAACCCGGGTCCTCGGGGTGAAAGCCAGTACGCTATCAACTAGGCCACCGAAGCTGTCCGTGCCATAAATATTATAATGTGTTTGACAATATTATTTTAATCCATTACTTATTAGTGGAAGTCGGGCCTAATTGATAGCGTACTAGGCTTTCACCCCGAGGACCCGAGTTCAATTCCCGATTAGTATCTTCAGAACATCATCCCATCGTGCATTAGCCCAAGTGAATAGTCTTAAACAAAAAAAAAAAAAAAAATATTAGTGGAAGTTATTTATCTTAGAATCAATTTTCGAATCCAGTGATATTAGGTCAATGAACGAGTGTCTAGGCATACTGTGCAGTTGGTATGAGTCCGCACTTTTGACTGTGATGGAGGAAATTTTGAGTTGGTGGTATCCAATTTGTTGACTATAATTTTTGTTCTTCAAATAAGACGATATTTTTATCACTCAATTGCGAGACCAGATATACGAGATCACGTTCCACGCAAAACCATGTCAGGTTAGATTAGCCATGTTTTAAATACGAAGAAAGGATGCAATTCTTGTTTCCCCTCCGTCCTACTATCCCGCAGGGGGGTGCAGGCTAGCTGAACCTATTGAGAGGATTTAGACGTCCCTCGCGGTACCCGAGTCTAACACACATTTACACTTACAGCACTACACTTACGACTTTAACACTTTAGACTCACACTTACATTTTGGGTGGCGATAATAGCCTTAATGTGCTTTTCGCCTTAAAATAACAAAAAAAAAGAAAGTCCTTCCTACTATACCGCTGAAATTGCGGACTCATACTAAACGCTAGTGGTGGGGCAGAAAACACCAAACTGTTAAAAAAACTGCTTTTCTATAAACGACAAACAAACTGCTTTTTCAAACGGAATAAGCAGTTTGATTTGGACTGATTTATGATTTGTTAAACAAGGATCGGACTGTTCTATTCGAACGTTGCCGTAAGCGCTAAAACTGTTTTCCTGCTAACTGCTTTTCTTCTACCTGCTTTTATGCTTTTTCCCTTTATTCCAAAGTTGCTTGTTGCTTGTAGTGAAGTAAGAACTGCTTGGTCAGTGTCAACGTTTATCTCATTTTGTTGCGAGTTGTAGTAACAACCTCTCACATTTTGTAGATACAGAGTCTAATTTTATTTAAACATATTTTTTATATTTATTATCAATCATCGATATTTTTTGATCGACTAAAAATATTCTAAATCGTTCGCATTTGGTAAATATGCGAAGGACTATTTAATTTTTTAGTAAAAAAGTGCTTCTATTATAAATTCATCGCATTTTATAAATATAAAATGGCATACATAATTATTACGTTTTGATAATGTAATTTAATTATTACTACACTTATAAGGATTATTTTTTTCTAAATGCTTTACACCCAAAAACAGTTAAGGACATGGTGGTAATGGGAATGAAAAAGTAGTCTTAGAAAACTGAACGTATGTGCTTTATGTTTTAGCTGCTAATACAACTTTGAGTTTCAGTTTTCTAAACCTGTTTTTTCCAACTGTTTTAAAAAGCAGCTTTTTTTTCTTAACAAACAGTTTGTTGACGTTTTGTAAAAATAGCAGAATCGCCCACATCTACTAAATGCACAGTACTCGTAGACTTCCGTGGGCAATTATTCTACTATTAGTCATAAGTACTACGTTCCCAGTTTTATAAGCTGTACGTTATACAAACCTTGGCGTTGTTATTGTGTCATCAGAAAAGATTTACAACCTTTCGTCTTTCAACAAGAGGCGATAACAGTCTCCCACCGAGTTGTCAATAATTGCGTATTGATTTCTTGTTTGGTCCCTCTTTCGTATGTCAATATTGAACCGGTAAAAATGTTTTGAAGAACGTTTAACGGATATTTAGTATCGTTTAGGTTTTTTAATGTTTAACTGAGCTTGTATTTTTGGCATTAAGTTTTTATTTTGTTGCCTTTCCCCGAAAATAGGCTAAAAGTCTAGCTTCCTAAACATTCTAAATCGCTTTGTTCTAAATCAAAACCATCTTCTTCTTCTAATCTTATTCTTTCGTCCTTGGTACTTATCTTAGCAGTTTGGTCAAGCAGTGAATTTTCTGTAATTTTTAATTCTATTAGGTCTTTTTCAATTTCTTTAAACCAGTTCGGTTTTGTTTTACGATTATGGAAAAAATCAAACACCTGTTTTGTCAATCTATTGGAGTTCATTCTAAGAAGATGGCCGTAAAAATTTATTCTCCTTTTTCTCATAGTATCTGACAGTTTTTCAATCTTCTTATAGAGAGCTTCATTTCTTATATATACTAACTTATTATCCTGAAATTTTGTTCCTATAATTTTTCTTAAGATTTTCCTTTCCGTTATTTCAAGCTTTTCTATCTGGCCTATAAAACCATCTTCATTATTTAAAAAAAAAAAAACTTATTTCTGTTATTGAACCAAAATTAAAAATCATGTATTGTTTTCTCTTCTTTTTTATTTTAATTACGATAATTTGTTCGAAAACATGACAAATTAACAAAGGTAGATTTTTAACAACATAACCTAAAATTTATAGTCTATCATCTGTTCAGTGAAATCAGCTGATCGTTACGAATTAATATAAAGCTGATCTTTTACTGTACTACCAATATAAATGTATGCATTCGCATCACGCGACACGCAAAATCCATCACAATTAGCCCTAAAACATGACTTGTTAAAAACTTAAACGCAACGGGTAGCTAGTTGACGCTTGAGGTTCGCCAAGCCACGAGCCTTTCCGCGCAATGAGAACGGCTTGCGGTCGCAATTCGACAAACCACAGCAAATCACAAGTCGGTCAGAACGCTCGTCAAACCACACAGGCCGTGGGAACAGGGCTTTAGACCGCTCAAGGTCAAGCGCCACTATAAAACAAACGTTTTTTGTATACTTCGCTGCGAAAATAATAAACGCGGCACGCAGCTGTATCGCTCACGTGATAGATTTTTTTAACATGTATCATGTTTTAGGGGCTGGTTTCGATGTTGAATTCTGCGGGACGCGTGATGCGAGGAACATGATTATATCGATATATAACAGTATATTTTGCGCGTCGCAAGTCTCAAATTAATTTTCATTAAAAATTTCTCCGCCGGGATCGAACCAATCTCGCGCGTGTGAGGCACACGCGATAACCACTACACTACGGAAACTACGAAGAAATTTGACCGATTTCAGTGTACGAAATGAATCGTCAATTTAATTTTGGTGGTTTTAAAGATCAGGTGTTTTTATATTAATTCGTAAAGATCAGCTGATAGGTTTACGAAATGAATCGTCAATTTAATTTTGGTGGTTTTAAAGATCAGGTGTTTTTATATTAATTCGTAAAGATCAGCTGATTTCATTGAACAGCTAATAGGTTTACAAAATGAATCGTCAATTTAATTGTGGTGGTTTTAAAGATCAGGTGTTTTTATATTAATTCGTAAAGATCAGCTGATTTCATTGAACAGCTGATAGGTTTAAGAAATGAATCGTCAATTTAATTTTGGTGGTTTTAAAGATCAGGTGTTTTTATATTAATTCGTAAAGATCAGCTGATTTCATTGAACAGCTGATAGGTTTACGAAATGAATCGTCAATTTAATTTTGGTGGTTTTAAAGATCAGGTGTTTTTATATTAATTCGTAAAGATCAGCTGATTTCATTGAACAGCTGATAGGTTTAAGAAATGAATCGTCAATTTAATTTTGTTGGTTTTAAAGATCAGGTGTTTTTATATTAATTCGTAAAGATCAGCTGATTTCATTGAACAGCTGATAGGTTTAAGAAATGAATCGTCAATTTAATTTTGTTGGTTTTAAAGATCAGGTGTTTTTATATTAATTCGTAAAGATCAGCTGATTTCATTGAACAGCTGATAGGTTTAAGGTTATGTTGTTAGAAACTATGTCAATCTATCGTGTTTTCGAACAAATTGTCTGTTTTATAGTCATTCGGAATGCGACTTAACCGCCATTAAACTTTCATTAATTAGCATTTTAAATTACACTGACAATTCGAAAATGAATACTACCGCCATAAAATAAATTTTTCTTAATTTTTAAACGCTAACTTATGCAGATTTTAACGCGTAAATTAAGATTACATTGCAAAAAAATTAAGATTAAAAAATTATGCATTTTGTGCCGTGTTTGAACCGATTTGGGCCAAAATTACGATTGCTGAAACACACATTCACACAGTGTACATAAAATAAATTTAAAGACTTCTCAAAAAGTGATTGAGAGGTTCTTACCATGATGGAGCTTGTGGCTTATTTGCCAAGTGAAATTCACTGAAATGTAGATAGTTCAGAACTTCTGAACTGTAAACAGGTCAGATTTTAGACGTTATTGTTGAAAGTTTTAAGCCGCCTCGGTGATAGCGTACGGGCTTTCACCCCGAGGACCCGGGTTCGATTCCCGGCCAGGGCTTGGCATTTTCATACGCTATAAATCTTCCCATCGTCTGCATTAACCCAAGTGTGCACAATAGTCGGACGTTAACTAAAAAAAAAAAAGTTGAAAGTTTTATGCGCGCGCTCGTTCGCCCAAACGTGCGTGAGAAAATCAAAATGATTTATTGAATTGAAATGTTTAATTGAATTACCTCCCGCTATCGGATATAAATGTAAAATGTACGCCTTTAATGTGACATATTGTTCGATTTGTATAGGGGGATAGGCCTACACCAGCTTACCCGCTGTACTGACAACAAAAACCGACGGATTCAGGGTCCTTGTTCCGCGTCGACTTCCCCTCTAATGGGCTGTTGGTCGACAGATGGCTTTGTTACCGTACTGTGCTCCACATTCTCGACGGAAGCTTTTTACGGTTACCAGTTCATTCATTCACTTCGCAAGTCGTCTCTTGTCGTGCAGAAGTAGAAGTGCAAGTTAGTCGACCCAGACCCAATACCGAATAGGTGACCAGGAGTACCTTTTTTGAGTTGTTCACGATGTCGGTCAGATTTTGTTCGAACGTAAAATAAAACAGTTCTGTTATTGAACCAAAAATAAAAATCATGTTATCATTTTTTTTTTTAATTTTAATTACGGTAATTTTTTCGAAAACACAGCATAGTTTTTAACAACATACCCTTAAATTTATTATAGCCTATCAGCTGTTCAATGAAATCAGCTGATCTATACGAATTAATGTAAAACAATTGATCTTTTAATATAACTACCAAAATTAAATTAACGATTCATTTCATACGTGTGAAACTTTTTGTTGAAGTGAAAACTTCTTTAGCGACTTGTGCACTTTTTTTTGATGGGCATAAAGCATTGAACTCGCGTCAGATTTTATAGCGACACCGTCACCGCTACCATGAGATAGTCTATGTAATGTATACTGTGTATAGTATATAAAATAATCGTCTGCATTAGCCCAAGTGTGCACAATAGTCAGACGTTAAACACCAAAAAAAAAAAAAGTATATAAAATGGTATAAGATGCACGCGTATATACTATATATCGTTGGGCACGTTTTGGATGGGCAAAAACCATTGAACTTGCGTCAGATTTTATAGCGATACCGTCACCGCTACCATGAAATATATAATGTAAATATATATATATATATATATATATATATATATATATATACTATTTATATATAATATACTATTTATATATAATATAAATATATAGGACCCATATACATATATATATATATATATATATATATATATATATATATATATATATATATCCTATCATATAAAAAAGTGTGTGTGTGTGTGTGTGTGTGTGTGTGTGTGTGTGTGTGTGTGTGTGTGTGTGTGTGTGTGTGTGTGTGTGTGTATATATAGAGAGAGAGAGAGAGAGAGAGAGTGGTATATATATATATATATATATATATATATATATATATATATACACACACACACATATACACAATACATAATCGTATACTGGCTACTGGCATCTGTCTCTTTCTAATTCTATACTCTACGTATACATGTGCTTTTTCTACAGTATATACGTAGTTCACAAAGTATAAAGAGCACGTGTTTTTATACAGACTGTTGATATTCTTCTTTTTGTTTTCAAAATCTTCAAATAAACAATAAAGAAAAATAAATTATTTTAGTCAGATTACAATATTTATACCTAATATAAGACTTAGTTCATTTTATTTAGGTAGTTTAGGAAATTATTCCCTAAACATTCCAAAACATTCAAAAATGCACAACGTTATTGTTAAAGTTTTCACTTCTGTCGGTACTCCCGGAGTGCAGCCCGCATTTTTTCCCGTAGTGTAGTGGTTATCGCGCGTGTCTTACACGCGCAAGGCCCCCGGTTCGATCCCGGCGGAAAGGAATTTTTAATTATAATTAATTTACTATGAGACTTCAATATTAATATAAACATGTTCGAGCGTCACGCGTCCCGCAAAATCCAACATCATAATTAGCCCTAAAACACGATACTGTTGAACATCGATTCGGGTAAGGCGGGCGGCAACCGGAAGCGGAATTCAGTCAGATTAAAGATCATGTTTGTATCTTTTAAATATAAATATTTGGAACGACTATTGTAACGGATTCTAGGAACTGTTATGTTTTAAAACCGTATCTAGGTAACAAGAATATTAAGTTGGAGGCGTGGTGGGGGAAGCGGAGTCAGCTTCAAAACCGAACCTAGATATAGTCGAAGCTATGCGGAGCGATGCGGCAAAGGAAGCAACTTTTCTGCCGCCATGCACTTCACGTGTAATAGTGTCTGACTTTCTTTGTCACGTAAAACATTTAATTCTTCTACAGTGGGAAAATGAATGGGCAGCTACAAGCAGTAACAAATTGAGGGTAATTAAAAATACTGTTCGTCCTTGGGGGTCATCAATACGTGCAAGTCGTAGAGAAGAGGTGGTGATCACCCGCCTTCGCATCGGTCACTCCATGTTAACGCATGGATTTCTGATGGAACGCGGGGACCCACCTGAATGCGAGTTCTGTAGGGAAACCATCACAATAAGACATATATTGCTCGATTGTGAGGGTTTCCAAAATGTGCGTGTTTTGTGTGGTCTGAGCACCTGTTTGCAGACGATGTTGGGAGATAGTGCCTCGGCCGTTGACCGGGTTCTAGACTTCCTTCATCGTCTGAATGTTTTAAATAAAATTTAATTTATTATATTTGTAATTTCTTGTGTTATTTTATTTATTTATTTTATCTAAAAACTTTATTTCTGTTATGTTTATTATGCATACTTTTACGAATTGTTATTAAATTTTATTCATTATTTATTGTTATTTAGTTCTTAAGTGTAATATATCTATACCTGTTATCTAAATTTTTAATTTATTTTTACTGTTATAGTTTGTTGTTGTTGTTTTCTTCTTAAGTAAAATTTTGTTTAATTTTGTTTTATATACTTTCATTTTTTGTGACGGCGATGATAACCTGAACGGTTTTTCGCCGGAAAAAAAAGCTATGCGGAGCGGAGCCCAACGACGACGCTTGACTCCGCTCAGCTCCGTGGTCGCACTTACATTAAAAACAATGGGTTAGGTTTTGAATGGGTAGCCCGCTCCGCTCAGCTGCGCTCCGCATTTGGAGGCTGCTCGGCCTAATAGCTTCAATACATTTTTGTATACAGCAGTTTAAATCAACGTTCTTTCTTAACGTATTTATTCAGGATCGCAGACATTTCCTGCTTCCAGGATACGATGGCCGTTTCAAAAGTTTCACCGCCAACTCGGTGGCTTACGATTTCCAACAGATACTTCAGTTTTTACTAAAATTTTCGAAAATGTTTTTTTTTTATTAACGATTTTAGGTTTGCTTAATATGAGATCAATATAAACATGTTCGAGCGCCACGCGTCCCGCAAAATCCAACATCAGAATTAGCCCTAAAACACGATACTGTTGAACATCGATTCGGGTAAGGCAGGGCGCCATCAAATGCGGAGCTGAGCTAAGCGGAATGAAGTGGAAAGGCAACCAGAAGCGGAGCTGAGCTAAGCGGAATGAAGTGGAAAGGCAACCACAAGCGGAGCTGAGCTAAGCGGAATGAAGTGGAAAGGCAACCAGAAGCGGAGCTGAGCTAAGCGGAATGAAGTGGAAAGGCAACCAGAAGCGGAGCTGAGCTAAGCGGAATGAAGTGGAAAGGCAACCAGAAGCGGAGCTGAGCTAAGCGGAATGAAGTGGAAAGGCAACCGGAAGCGGAGCTGAGCTAAGCGGAATGAAGTGGAAAGGCAACCGGAAGCGGAGCTGAGCTAAGCGGAATGAAGTGGAAAGGCAACCGGAAGCGGAGCTGAGCTAAGCGGAATGAAGTGGAAAGGCAACCGGAAGCGGAGCTGAGCTAAGCGGAATGAAGTGGAAAGGCAACCAGAAGCGGAATTCAGTCAGATTAAAGAACGCTTTTATATCTTTTAAATATAAATATTTAGAACGACTATTGTAACGGATTATAGGAACTTATGTTTAAAAACCGTAACCTAGGTAACAAGAATATTAGCCGCCTCGGTGGTCTAGTGGATAGTGTACTAGGCTTTCACCCCGAGGATCCGGGTTCGATTCCCGGCGAGGGCTTGGCATTTCATAAATATTAAGTTGGAGGCGTGGTGGGGGAGCGGAGTCAGTTTCAAAACCGAACCTAGATAGAGTCGAAGCTACACGGAGCGGAACCCTATGACGCCGCTTGACTCCGCTCAGCTCCGTGGTCGCACTTACATTAAAAACAATGGGTTATGTTTTGAATGGGTAGCCCGCTCCGCTCAGCTGCGCTCCGCAAACGTTCTTTCTTAACGTATTTATTCAGGATCGCAGACTTTCCGTACTTCCAGGATACGATGGCTGTTGCAAAAGTTTCACCGCCAACTCGGTGGCTTACGATTTCCAACAGATACTTCAGTTTTTACTAACATTTTCGAAAATGTTTTTTTAATAACGATTCTAGGTTTGCTTAATTTGTGACAGTAGATACAAGGACCTCTGGCCGAGGGTGAACGCAGCGGGATAGGTTAGTCCTCGGAACAAGCAAGGGTGCCCCCCAGCGGTGTGTAAATAATACACAGGAGCTTTAGCGAAATCTTTGGAGCCGGAAACGTTCCTGAATTACCGGATAGACGGCGAGTGACGTGTTTAGTTTAACCTGACGTGTTTGTGTAAGAAACGTTTACACAGTTTTGCTCCGTTTATTTAAAAACCGCATCGGTTCGGGTCGTTGCACCGTGCGTGCGTGTAAGGGGCTGTGAACAGTTCGTCTTCATTGCACATCCTCCGTACAAGCTTTGAATATTAAATGTGAGCTATGTGAGCGCTCGCTGCTGGTGCCATCTTGCGGCAGAGTGTTAAACTACAATTTTTAAAGAAATAATAGAACTGTTTTTTTTAAAAAAACTTCTCTGCCACCTGTCCTTGCAGGTCCGTGCGTGTAAGGGGCTGTGAACAGTTCGTCTTCATTGCACATCCTCCGTACAAGCTTTGAATATTAAATGTGAGCTATGTGAGCGCTCGCTGCTGGTGCCATCTTGCGGCAGAGTGTTAAACTACAATTTTTAAAGAAATAATAGAACTGTTTTTAAAAAAACTTCTAAGCCACCTGTCCTTGCAGGTCCGTGCGTGTAAGGGGCTGTGAACAGTTCGTCTTCATTGCACATCCTCCGTACAAGCTTTGAATATTAAATGTGAGCTATGTGAGCGCTCGCTGCTGGTGCCATCTTGTGGCAGAATGTTAAACTACAATTTTTAAAGAAATAATAGAACTGTTTTTTTAAAAAAAACTTCTAAGCCACCTGTCCTTGCAGGTCCGTGCGTGTAAGGGGCTGTGAACAGTTCGTCTTCATTGCACATCCTCCGTACAAGCTTTGAATATTAAATGTGAGCTATGTGAGCGCTCGCTGCTGGTGCCATCTTGTGGCAGAGTGTTAAACTACAATTTTTAAAGAAATAATAGAACTGTTTTTTTTAAAAAAAACTTCTCAGCCACCTGTCCTTGCAGGTCCGTGCGTGTAAGGGGCTGTGAACAGTTCGTCTTCATTGCACATCCTCCGTACAAGCTTTGAATATTAAATGTGAGCTATGTGAGCGCTCGCTGCTGGTGCCATCTTGCGGCAGAGTGTTAAACTACAATTTTTAAAGAAATAATAGAACTGTTTTTGTCCTTGCAGGTCCGTGCGTGTAAGGGGCTGTGAACAGTTCGTCTTCATTGCACATCCTCCGTACAAGCTTTGAATATTAAATGTACTAGAGTGGTAAAGCATGAGAGCTATGTGAGCGCTCGCTGCTAGTGCCATCTTGCGGCAGAGTGTTAAACTACAATTTTTAAAGAAATAATAGAACTGTTTTTTTTTCAAAAACTTCTCAGCCACCTGTCCTTGCAGGTTATAGCGTTCGTGCAAATAGTCCAATTACTTGGACTTCAGCCTCTGATATGGAACAATCTGATATATATACAATATATATATATATATATATATATATCCTTGGTGTTTTTTTTTTTTTTTTTTTTTTAACGTCCGACTATTGTGCACACTTGGGCTAATGCAGACGGTGGGATGATTTATAGCGTATGAAAATGCCAAGCCCTCGCCGGGAATCGAACCCGGGTCCTCGGGGAGAAAGCCTAGTACGCTATCCACTAGGCCACCGAATGGTGACTGTACTTGTAGCCCGTTTGTATTCAGTGCTACAAGGTACAGTATGTACAGTAGTAGATCGGGGTTCGGTAGTCGATGTGGCTAAAGCACCGGTCACAGTATCCTACAAACGTCATCAGGCTCAACAATTAAGAGAAAAACAAAACTTAACAACCAGTTTCACTACAAGTGTGTGTGTGTGTGTGTGTGTAACTGTCTTTTTGGATTCAGGAGAATTAAAACGAATATACAATAAAAATCTAAAGATCAATTCTTTGTAGACAATTCTACGAAAACGATGGTAGATGTGTCTATACCGTTATTGTGAACTGCGCATTTAAAGGTTCTTAGTTCGAGCTGCAGTTACTACCGTTGTTTTTTCACTTACCGTTGCTGATCCCTCGTCCTCAATCTTAACTGGCATAGTGTGGACGTTATGAAAATTAGCGTGCGAGCCGATGGGCTGGACACATTAAACCTTCTTCTTTACCAGCCTTTAGCTTAGCCCATCGATTGTGTGTGTGTGTGTGTGCGCGCGCGCGTACGATGCAACACACTAACGTTCGTAAATTTGGTCCGATTCGGTTCAAACTTTGTATATAAATCGATTTTGGTAATACCTCGAGCACGTTCTTTATCGAGCTGAATTCGCTCAACATTTTCAAAATGGCGGCTGTTTCAACTCTAAATTTGAAAATATGATTTCACCATTGTAGACAGCATTAAATTCTACATAATGAATTTCCAAAATACTTTGATCTTTAAAAAATGACTCACGGAGTTTAGGGTTCATTTTTGTATTCTCATTGTTCACAATATACGCAGATTTCAATGCTGATTACGATGGAGACATCAGATATTTTATGAGGCAGAAAAATATTGTGTTTCTCTCTCCCTCTCTCTCCTCCTCTCTCTCCTTCTCTCTCTCCGGTCCCAGGTTTGGGTCTTCTCATTTCTCTCTCTCTCTCCGGTCTCTCTCTCTCATTTCTCTCTCTCTCTCTCTCCTCCCTCTCTCTCCTCCTCTCTCCCTCCCTCCCTCCCTCTCTCTCTCCGGTCCCAGGTTTGGGTCTTCTCATTTCTCTCTCTCCCACCTTCTCTCTCTCCCTCCTCTCTCCCTCCCTCCCTCCCTCTCTCTCTCCCTCCCTCCTCTCTCTCTCTCCCTCCCTCCCTCTCTCTCTCCGGTCCCAGGTTTGGGTCTTCTCATTTCTCTCTCCCCCTCTCTCTCCTTCTCTCTCTCTCCCTCCCTCTCTCTCTCTCTCTCCCCTCCCTCCCTCCCTCTCTCTCTCTCTCTCCGGTCCCAGGTTTGGGTCTTCTCATTTTCCATAAAATTTCGATTAAAATGATTCCAAGATATGTGAACAGCTATTTGCAATCGAAAACATCGGTGCTCATTTCAAGGTCCCGGCTCTGGGATCGACAGTGACTCATTTTCCAAAGGAAATTCATTAATAAAAGCTATGTGAAGTCTGTGTTTCTTATATGTGTTTAAAATTGTGTAAGATATGTTGTACAGCGTTCCGTGAACGAACGCAAACGAACTGTTTATTAATTCCAGAAACCGGTGAATACGAGCTCATTAATGACATGGTATACTCATGTAGGCTTACGTTATTTTCTGCTCTGTTAAGCTGTCTCGAAAGGACGTGTCTAGAATTGTACTTTGTGATGCTATACTCGCTCATAGAATATTGACGGATCGCAGTCCAGGTCCTACACTACAGACATATACTGTTAGAATGTCAGATTAGTTTTATCATTGATGTTGAGGCCACACTGTCGGCAATAGCGGCCAGTAACTGGAAAATTAAAAATTAGCGAATTTACATCAAAAAGTACTGTTATTGATCCAAAAATAAAAATAATGTATCGTATTTTCTCTTTCTGTTATTTTGATTACGATAATTTGTTCGAAAACACGGCAAATTAACACAGCTAGTTTATAACAACATACACTGAAACTTTATTAGCCAATCAGCCGATCGTTAAGAACTAATATAAAACTGATCTTTTACTATTATCAGATTAAATTAAGTACTTATCAAAATTAAATTAACGATTCATTTCATATTTTTACATCGATCGAACTTCTTCGTAGTTTCCGTAGTGTAGTGGTTATCACACGCGCAAGGTGTCTCTTCGTTCATCAGTTAGAAAAAATCGTGAATGTCTAGAATTATACATTGTGATGCTATACTCGCTCATAGAATATTGACGGATCGCAGTCCAGGTCCTACACTACAGACATATACTGTTAGAATGTCAGATTAGTTTTATCATTGATGTTGAGGCCACAGTGTCGGCAATAGCGGCCAGTAACTGGAAAATTAAAAATTTGCGAATTTACATCAAAAAGTACTGTTATTGATCCAAAAATAAAAATCATGTATCGTATTTTCTCTTTCTGTTATTTTGATTACGATAATTTGTTCGAAAACACGAAAAATTAACACAGCTAGTTTATAACAACATACACTGAAACTTTATTAGCCAATCAGCCGATCGTTAAGAATTAATATAAAACTGATCTTTTACTATTATCAGATTAAATTAAGTACTTATCAAAATTAAATTAACGATTCATTTCATATTTTTACATCGATCGAACTTCTTCGTAGTTTCTGTAGTGTAGTGGTTATCACACGCGCAAGGTGTCTCTTCGTTCATCAGTTAGAAAAAATCGTGAATGTCTAGAATTATACATTGTGATGCTAAACTCGCTCATAGAATATTGACGGATCGCAGTCCAGGTCATACACTACAGACATATACTGTTAGAATGTCAGATTAGTTTTATCATTGATGTTGAATCCACACTGTCGGCAATAGCGGCCAGTAACTGGAAAATTAAAAATTAGCGAATTTGCATTAAAAAGTACTGTTATTGATCCAAAAATAAAAATCATGTATCGTATTTTCTCTTTCTGTTATTTTGATTACGATAATTTGTTCGAAAACACGACAAATTAACACAACTAGTTTTTAACAACATAACCTGAAACTTTATTAACCAATCAGCTTGATCGTTAAGAATTAATATAAAACTGATCTTTTACTATTATCAGATTAAATTAAGTACTTATCAAAATTAAATTAACGATTCATTTCATATTTTTACATCGATCGAACTTCTTCGTAGTTTCCGTAGTGTAGTGGTTATCACACGCGCAAGGTATCCCTTCGTTCATCAGTTAGAAAAAATCGTGAATGTTTTACAAGTTTTTGAAAAGCTGATTTCCTCGTAATTATCTTTAAAATCCGCGTAAATTAGCGTTTTTAATTTTTCAAATCCGTTGCGATTAATAAAACGAACGTGATGATGGTCGTGGTTCGATTTCGTGCTTTCAGTGTATTTTTTAAGATTTTAAAAAATCTGTTCAAATGATTGTAAATCATCTGTTTGCCACGATTATTTATTTTCACTTATGTCCGTTTATCCGGATCACTTCAGTCCGGTTAAACGAACTTGGCTTGCGTACGTATGTACTCGACAAAACGATGTTTGTAGAACAGCACTGCATCAACTCTTCACGTTCCAGGCGCCATTGTTTTGTTTTGACAGCTGACTGCCAAATTGTATTGCCCCAAGCTATGAAGTATTTAGATAGGATTACTTGTGTTTACAGTCCTGCGCACGCGCATTACACACGTTAACAAATTAACGAAAGTGCGACCTGGATGTGGGAATTAAATTTTATTGTTTTCCATTTCAATTGGCCTCGTAACGTTATCACTTCTGAGTCATCTGTGGATTCTTTAAAGCAACAACTGTATGTACACAGTAGGCTTGCCGTTGGATAAGAGAACAGGAAGTTGAGAAGGAATATCCTGTTTTAAACTGTTTTGAGTTTATAAATGTTGTAGAAATAGTTGGTCCTGATACTCGAAATGTATAATTATAGAAATCTTTTTAAAAAAACACTACAGCGATATCTGCAGGATAAGTTCAATAAATTGCTTTTATTAGGCCTATTTGTATATACAGGGTGGTTCTGTAATACGCCGATATAATTTTTCAAGTGGTTGTATGGGTTAAAATAAAGAAAAACGTTTCTAAAGTTATTCAAAACAATAACTTTTATAAAAACTATCAATATATATTAACTATATACCGCATGGATCATCAAATTTGGCCGTTTTAGGTGATAAATACAAAAAAATTGTTCTTTTTTCAATTTTTTGTTGATAAAACTGTTTGACTTACAGAAAAAAATAAAATACCGTTTTGATTGTCATTAAAATTTAAGAAAATTTGTGTTGCTTGTAATATTTAAAATTAATGGCTACCGATTTTGTAAATTTACATAATAAAAATTATATCAAATCCGTATTTTTCGAGGGGAAACACCTAATGACTCACAAAAGAAAATCAAGTGTTAATTAACATGGTCTGTGTTTATGAAAATTTTCTCTTATTTTTAGTTACGAGATCAGCTGTAGAGAGATTGCTATACATTTTTTAATCACAATATATATAGTAGAGTCTCTATTAACCGTCATTTTTAGAACCGTTGGTGTGACGGATGACCGAATAGACGGATATCGGAAATAGACCACCCTTACTTTTATTAAAATAGCATACTATATTCTGTTTATAACACATAATGCTTTGTTATTATATTGGAAATGGTAGTAAGACTTGAATTTTCTGTTTAATTCTATTTTTTTTAAGGCGAAAAGCACATTAAGGCTATTATCGCCCCCTAAATGTAAGTGTGAATGTAAAGTGTTAAAGTCGTAAGTGTAGTGTTGTAAGTGTAAGTGTGTTAGATTCGGGTACCGCGAGGGACGTCTAAATTCTCTCAAAAGGTGTAGCTCGTCTGCACCCCCTGCGGGGAAATTGTAATTATGTATTATACTATTTTACATACATAGGTCTTTAATACAGTAGATTATCCGTATTATGACAAGTATTAACGTAACATACATGAAAGTCCCATTTAGAGTAATCACATGACTGTTACGTGATCGACTTATACGCTGAATGGTATTATCGTAAATAGCGTAAAGAGTGTTTGTTTCTCTTTCAATAGAAACATTCATGCACTCTTTCGGAATTTGTTGGCACTATTTGGAGTGTTTGTTTCATTCCATTAGATCAGGGGTCTCCAAACTACGGCCCGAGGGCCACATCCGGCCCGCGGACAGATTTTGTCCGGCCAGCGGAGAGCTAGCATACATGAAAACTCCTTTTAGAGAACATATTTTTTATAGCAAATTAAATTTAGTTTACTGAAGTATTCTAATTTTATGTTGAATAATTATTAATATGACATCTACATTGATATGGTCATGGGCTAACTACTCATAACATTGTTGTAGGCTTATTGTTATTGTTTTTCACCACTGTCGTGACACCAGATGTCGTGTCACGTTACCCTCATGGCTCGTACTCTACGACTAATCTAGAAATTACAGATAATGACAGGAAAATTAATAATATGCAGTGCTGCCGTTTTGCGGACTTTAGTTCGATTTGCAGCCTTTTTTAAAAGTTGCATACTTTTTCGGACTTTTTTTTTCATCAGTGGACTATTTCACTTTTTACCACCGGCAACAATGATAATATGGTTTTGGCCCTCGGAACTTACTGGAGTAATCAGTATGGCCCTAAGGCTGGAAAGTTTGGAGACCCCTGCACTAGATCATAGGATCGTTTACTTTCTATTATCAATATTTGATTAGGGTAGCAATTAGCGTCAGCTGCCCGCCTATGCTTGTAAATTTGTGTCTAGTTCGTCATTTGCTTTGTCTATAAGGTTACTTTTTTATTACAAATTATTAACTATGGAAGACTGTTTAAAATGTCAGATAACAGTTTAATAGCAACTGACGGTTAATCGAGACTTACATGCCTTTTTGATAAAGTCAACAGGATATATATTACACTATGTTAATACCCGTGCTTAGAGCCGCCTCGGTGGCCTAGTGGATAGCGTATCCCGAGGACCCGGGTTCGATTCCCGGCGAGGGCTTGGCATTTTCATACGCTATAAATCATCCCATCGTCTGCATTAGCCCAAGTGTGCACAATAGTCGGACGTTAAACACCAAAAAAAAACCCCGTGCTTAGCTAAAAACCATAATATAATAATATAATTTCTTTTTTTTAACATCCAATACCATAGATAGATAGATAACAGAGAAATTGAGGCAGATGAAGCTCTTAATGACTTGCCATTTGCAATAATTTATGCCATAATTAAGTAATTATTATTTCAGTTTGACAACTGGAATGGCAAAAACCTGATCTAATATCTAACGTTTATGTATGCAAAAATTTTATAACAGTCCACGCTGTGAAGATTTCTGTTCCAGACACATATACTTTTGATTTTGCACGTATAGATTATCCATTAAGAAACCAAGAGCTTCAAAGTACAAAAGGTATAGCCTATAACATAACTGCATGCCCTATTAGATCACCACTTTACTGTTCAAGGTCTTATGACATTCTCTAAGTTAAAACAATGCCTTTGTGGCATTTATGTAATTTGCCACAAGTTTATCACATTCCCAGTGTACTAAAACTTGTGTTACACATATTAAATCATTTAAAATAGACAGATAGACAAAAATAACTCAATCTTTATCGAATGTTTTTCATTTTTGCCAGTTTTGTTTATGATCTTTTATCAGTAATTTTTAATATTTAAAAAAATCCTGACTTTGATAGATTTTGTTTTAAATATGTGAGCCTCTCCAGGATTGTTATAATGAAATTAATTAGACATTAATCGAGACTGCTATATGTCTTCTTTTAAAGTTAGTAGGATATACATATAGTCTGTCCCACGAAGAGATTTAGCATTTGATCCTCCATTATTTTCTCATTCCCCGATTGATCATTTTGAAACTATACTTACTTTTTAAAGAAGGTACCAGAAATAGTATGTGAGAATTGCTTTTGGCTGATGTTTGTAGAACCAAAATAAATAAATTTTATCCTTCTTAAAAATCTCACTGTACTGCAGTACTAAATCAGGTTGTTGAACAGCTGTTAATTCTTTCCAGTTCGAATAGGTCTGGTTTATAAAATGTTCATTGCTATTTAGTTTTCTTTTAATTAGTTTGTATTTAATTAAATAAAAAAAAATTACAAAAATATTTGTTTGGAAAAAAAAATATTTGCGCCTCTTTGTGGGACACACTGTGTATTACACTAGTTGAATACCCATGTTTTGCTGTGAACTGTAATATAAACTGATTTTTTTGCCTTAACGTCCAATACCATAGATTGATCAATAGCAATTTTTTTTTTTTTAACGTCCAACTATTGTGCAGCAGGTTACTGGTTTTCTGACGATTAAAAAAAAACAAATTTTGAAAAATTAATGGGACTGAATAACATTTTTTTAAATTTTTTTTTTTGTATTTAACGTCTGACTATTGTGCACACTTTGGCTAATGCAGACGATGGGACAATTTATAACGTATGAAAATGCCAAGCCCTGGCCGGGAATCGAACCCGGGTCCTTGGGGCAAAAGCCCAGTACGCTATCAACTAGGCCACCGAGGCGATAACAAAATGGAACTGTATTTGTAATGTGTAAAATGTACAAATAAATTTAGATTTCAGGAATATAAGAATCACATTGTCATTTAACGAAAATAAACGGATTATTGTGATATGCTTTAATAAGTATTAAGTCTGTGCTTTAATAAAGTCTATCAATCTAAGTATCAATGTGATCGTTCCTAGTAGTAGCAATATTAATCTCTCTTGTTCTCATCTTCCGGAATCATAGTTTTGTAACCATATTAAACTACTAGTTTTGACTGAAAGCAGTTATCTTCATATTGAAGAACACCTGTAACCTATTTTTTGTAATACTTCATTACGAATTATAGAAGAAAAATTATATATGTATTACTATATGTTTTTCTAGCTATATCTGGTCAGAACTGAGATTTTAATAAACCGATTGTAGTGGTGTACTTTCGTTATGGTCGTTTAATCTTACAAAAAAAGTTTGAAAATATATTAAACAGCTAACGTTAAACTTTTGAAGAAACGCTTTTTTTAGTTTTTTTGTTATAAACATCGAGGCATTTAATAATGTATATTCGATTTCTGTAAATTTTTGACACAAAATGTTCTATAACTCGAGTGAACGTAAATTTCGAAAAACAATCGCAGCACACAATTCTCTCTTTGTTATGATGGAAGCGAATTTTTAAGAGCGGCTCGTAAATTGAATCGCTGTTAATGAGTAAACTGTACGGAGAATGTGAAATTAAACCCTCCGCAACCACCAGGTTCATTTTTGTTTGTCCAAACGAATTGAAAATGCAAATTAGTAATTATTGTACTGCTGATTAGGCCTATATACAGTGGTAAAAATTTTTTTCAAAAAAAAAAATTGTAAGAAACTATTTGTTTTGAAGAATTTCAATTACCACCATTTTGAAATGAATGCATTTTTGTTAATAACAAGATTTCTCTAATTCTTAGGGAGTATTTCTGTATTGATTGTTTTCCAAAGCATATTCGATAAGGATGAAATTAAAAAAATCAGTTACATGATGTTGGTGTACAAATCTTCTAATAATATTGGTTCTACATGTTTGTCTACAAGTATTGTATTGTTTTCTTAAAAGAGAATCACAGTGGAAAAAGTGATTAATTAAGGATTAATTAAGCACTATGAATTAATCCTGTAAAAGTGTTGTTATAAAATAGTCAAATTACGCTGACAACTATGTAGTGTAGATTGTAATTTTTAATTTAATACTCAGTAATATCAATTAACCTAATGCCAGTTAAAGTTATTGGAAATCATTAGTCCCATCTATCTTAATGTGATCATATAAACAGATAACCAATACTTTCATTCACAGATTTTAGGGGGCTTGGTCAAGGTGGTTAAATCACAGGTCAAAAGGACGATAGGTTCGAAACTTGAAGTAACTGCTGTTAGTGCCGATCCCCCTCATTCTCACTCCTCATTAGTCGGACTTAAAATGTGAATGTTAAGCAACACAAAATAGAAATTCAGGTGCAGTCTCTAACCTGCATTAGTTAAGCTTTAGAGGTTATGTTAAATAATATGTTCTGTTTTTAAATTGTTACCTAATTATGGAATGTACTGTTTTTTCATGAAATCCATATTTTATGCCAGTTAGACTAATGAGAACGAGGGATCAGCATTAATAGTAAGGAAGTAACTGCGTTCGCACACACAACCTTATGGTGCGCAGTTCAGAGACACGGCCAGTGCTTTAGTGACATCAACCATTGTTTTGGTGGATTCATCTAAAAAGAATCGATCTTCAGATTTTTATGGATATATTCGTTTTAAATTTTCTGAATCCAAAAAATAGTTATATATATATATATATATTATATAACTATGACGATGACTGGTAATAATAAAACTGGGTGGTTGTTCGGTTTTCTTTTTCTCTTAATTCTTGAGCCTGATGATGTTTGGGGGATATTGTAAACCACATGCTTTACTTGGGAACCAGAAGGAGCAACTAAAAACTCTTTTTTCAAAATCAAAATATGATTCCTAGACACGGGCAAACCAGACTTATGTGTCAAATTAAAAAAATAATAAAGTGTGTCAATTAATTTTATTCCACACACGTGTGTGTGTGTTTACTTGGGAACTAGAAGGAGCAACTAAAAACTCTTTTTCAAAATCAAAATATGATTCCTAGACATGGGCAAACCAGACTTATGTGTCAAATTAAAAAAATAATAGTGTGTCAATTAATTTTATTCCACACACTCGTGTGTGTGTTTACTTGGGAACTAGAAGGAGCAACTAAAAACTCTTTTTTCAAAATCAAAATATGATTCCTAGACATGGGCAAACCAGACTTATGTGTCAAATTAAAAAAATAATAGTGTGTCAATTAATTTTATTCCACACACTCGTATGTATGTTTACTTGGGAACTAGAAGGAGCAACTAAAAACTCTTTTTTCAAAATCAAAATATGATTCCTAGACATGGGCAAACCAGACTTATGTGTCAAATTAAAAAAATAATAGTGTGTCAATTAATTTTATTCCACACACTCGTATGTGTGTTTACTTAGGAACTAGAAGGAGCAACTAAAAACTCTTTTCAAAATCAAAATATGATTCCTAGACATGGGCAAACCAGACTTATGTGTCAAATTAAAAAAATAATAAATTGTGTCAATTAATTTTATTCCACACACTCGTGTGTGTGTGTGTGTGTTTACTTGGGAACTAGAAGGAGCAACTAAAAACTCTTTTCAAAATCAAAATGTGATTCCTAGACATGGGCAAACCAGACTTATGTGTCAAATTAAAAAAATAATAAAGTGTGTCAATTAATTTTATACCACACACACTGTGTGTGTGTGTGTGTGTGTGAGAGAGAGAGAGAGAGAGAGGAAACAAGACATCCAAGTAGTGTTTTCACTAAAAGTGTCTGAAAACTGGTAGGTCTATCAACATTGTATTAAAATGAAAGAAAATGAATTGTTGTATTGTAGGTAGAATGCAGAGTTTCAATGTAAAACAACGCAAGATAATTTTCTTATGTTCTTTTCACGTTTTTTTTTAGTAGCCTAAAAGATTCACTATAGTAGCTGTGATTGAGATGGTAATTTCGGTAAAGTTTGTTTGGGTTTTGTGATTAAAAATATATCGCGTAACGATACTTTTGGGACTCAAATTTCACTTGACATATTTTAAAGGTCAAAATACTTTGGTAGAACACTACAAGAATGACTTCATCAGACTGAGTCATGCAGTGTTGCATGTTTTCCTGCTCATTGTGGGGTGCTACCCTCACTGTAGAGGGAGTTGACAAAAATAATGTCTTCCGTACTTCAGTGTATTGTACAGGGTATTTTGTATACTCTCAGATTGTGTTTTCAATGGGTACAAAACTAACAAAACGGAAGTATTTTTGTAATATGGAAAATAAATTTAGGGTCTAGGGATATAAGAATCACACTGTTATTTAATTAATGTAAAATGATTTTTGTGATTGAGCTTTAGTTAGCTTTAGCAAAAAAACTATTATAGCCACTTTCAGTGTAATACTGTTCGGATATATCCATCAAGACATGTAAAATTTATAGAAAGTTTTATCAGGTGTAAACAGGACTCTATGTATTAAAATTATCTTGTACACATTTCTTTAAAATACTGTTGGTCTTTAGTATGCGTGTCATAGGGAATGAGCCGCCTCGGTGGCCTAGTTGATAGCGTACTGGGCTTTCACCCCGAGGACCCAGGTTCGATTCCCGACCAGGGTTTTGCATTTTCATACGCTATAAATCATCCCATTGTCTGCATTAGCCCAAGTGTGCACAATAGTCGGACGTTAAACAAAAAAAAAGTCATAGGCAAAGGAGGTTGTGGTTACCTATTTTCACATTGGTTAATCCTTGTTAACACATGGATTTCTGACGGATTGCCCGCTTAGTGCATCAATGAAACATGTGTTGCTTGATTGAGATGGTTTCGAAGATGCAATTACAGGCTTTGGTAGTACTTCAGCCATTGATCGGTTACTGTTATTCCTGCATGTCTGGATATTTTTAATAAAATTTAATTTGTATAGCTCTTGCTGTATATATTGTTATATGTGTTACTGAGATATTTATTCTTGTTAACTAGTTTTGAGTAGACAAATGTTTTTATCTTTTATTTTCGGTTTTTTTTTTTTTGGGGGGTTTTTTTTTTGGCATTTAACGTCTGACTGTTGTGCACACTTGGGCTAATGCAGACGATGGGATGATGTATAGCGTATGAAAATGCCAAGCCCTCGCCGGGAATTGAACCCGGGTCCTCGTGGTAAAAGCCTAGTACGCTATCCACTAGACCACCGAGGCGGCTAGGTTTTTGTTGCAACAGACTTACTATGAATTATGTTGATTATGTTTCTTAGATATCTTATTTATTGTTAACTAATTTTAAGTAGATGCTCCTATCCATTCAGTGAAATTATTTTTACTGATGGCTCAAAATTCGGTTGTACATTTTACAGAACAGGCCAAATGAAGAAATACGGATTACCCTCAGTTTGTAGTATTTTTACTGCCGAATTATTCGCCTTAAAGCTCTGAACTCCACCATTGAATCCGATTTTGTGCATTATCTAGCGTGTTCCGATTCTAAAAGTGCACTAAGGCTATACAAGATATGTATTCAATAAACCCTTTAGTTCAAGATACCTTGTGCTCCATCTGTGAGCTTAAAATATGAGGTGTAAAAATAACATTTTGCTGGGTACCTGGTCACAGTGGGATTATTGGGAACACGAGCTGATATTGCGGCAAAAGAAGCTACTCTGCTGCCGCCAAGCACGCAGTGTGTTATTTGTTCAGACTTCATTTGCCAAGCGAAACATCTATTCCATTCGCTTTGGGAAAGTGAATAGGTAGCCGTGGGCAATAACAAATTGAGGATAATTAAAAATACTGTTCGTCCTTGGGAGTCGTCAATACGTGTCAGTCGTAGGGTGGTTACCCGTCTCAACATTGGCTGTTCAATGTTAATGCATGGATTATCATTGGGCACGCGGGGACCCACCTACTTTTCAGTTTGTGCTGATATCATCACAGTCAAACATTTTCTTCTGGATTGTGATGGTTTCAAAAGCATGCGTCAAATGGGTTTCTCTTTGGAGGCAATTTTAAAAGATGATTCGGTCATTGACCGAGTTCTTAATTTTTCACGTCGTATAAATGTTTTTGAATTACTCTAGCTATGGTATTGTTGAACAGCGTAACAGTGTAAATACACATTTTTTTATTTAATTTGAAATTAAAATTAAATTAAATATTTGTTTTGTCTTCAAATTTTTATTTCTGTTAATCCTTCCTTATTAAGTTTATGTATTTAAATAATGTTATCTAATTTTAGTGTATATAGTGTTTTAGTTCTTAGTATAGTATTAACAATGTTTAGATTTAGTTCCCTCCCCATGTAGGATATTTTGCTGGACGTCGATGATAGCCTTCATGTGCTTTTTGCCAAAAGCCGTATTAAAAAAAAAAAAATTAGTATATGCATGTTTTATTTATTTTCTGTTAATGTTGTAAGGACATTTTACTGTCATTTATGTCCTGTAATTGTGTACAAGGAATTATTTTAATATTGTTATTTTTTTACAATGGAATTGTGACACGGCGATGACAATCATAAAAATTTTAAAAAATCATTTTCACCGTAAATCTCCTGCTTTGGTAGAACATTTTCCCTAGCGGATTAGACAGTTTTTAATCTCATCATAATAAAATGGATGTCAGAAGCCAATTAAGTTCAAGGGATACCTACACTGCATGATCTTGGAATAATTGTTTTCTTAGTACTTTTTTAAGAGATACAAAAAGATACAAATCACAAAGCGATTGACAGGATGATAAATAATTCCATCTCATTTCCTCTATGATGCAAGTAGAAAAGTAGAAGAAAGAAAAAGAAACGCGAGGAACCCACCTGACACACATTTTACAGAACTCTAGGGTACTTTGTCATGATTGTTTGACAGTTCCCATAACTTACTTCAAGTTGTCTAATGATTTCAAACCTGTCACATATCAATCTCCCTCTAGAAGATTATGAATCTTGCAAAATTTCTCATCTTTAATACTCTCCAAGGACATTGAAAATGATCCTCATTTTTAATTCATTAATATCCTTATGTCATGAAAACAACAAATTTTGACAGTGTTTGATCCCCGAACTCTGTAGTCATCCTTTACAGAATTTCAACGGATCTTGTGTCTTCATGAGCAAAAAATTTAATGACGATGTCTTGCACAATAGAAAGATGCACCTCTTGCTTCGACACCGTGATTACTACTGCAGAACTAATCTAAATCGGACAACCACTAGTTCTTCCTACTCTTGACATTCCTGCCAGTGCACACTAGAAGCGACCTTTGTTTTTTTTTCATATTTACACACTAGGAAACAAAAGTCTTGTATATACTTGATATACCTTCATTTTAGCAAACTTTCTATGTAAAAATAATGGAAATTACAAATAGAATATCCCACTAATGCAGTATCCAATTTAACTGCCCAAGAACTATACAGTATCCACCAAATCTGGCTTAGAGTTTGAAATGGTTCTTCAAAACTATTAAGTCTATATGTAGATGTGTTAACGCCCTAATTTTCCCAACTTTAGCTTAATTTAAAAACAAAAGGAACTTTGTTTTACAGGTTTCTAACACTAAGTTATATAACTTAAAATTAAATCATAAACAACAAAAACTATTTATTATTTTTTCCTTTAAAAATTTACTGACTAAATCGTTGTTTTGATTTCAGTTCTTGATGAAGGTGTAAAGAGAAAATGCCGCTGCCTAAGCGTGTAGTGGAGCCAGTGCATGTGGCTCGAGGGACTATTCCGGAGGACTTCCCTCTGCCCTCTGAGCTTGAGGCAGCGACTAACGGTACACTAGCGAATGCCGTTCGGCAACTTTCCAGTTTGAGCCGACATGCAGAAGATTTGTTCGGAGAGTTAGCTAGGGATACTCATGTTTTAGCTTCGAGAGCAAATTCATTACAAGTTCGGATTGACAGACTTGCTGTGAAGGTTACACAGTTGGACAGCAATGTCGAAGAAGGTACGTTTATTTTTAACAATATAATCTGTGCAAATTTTTCAGTTTGCGTTCGTTAGGATTGGCAACTAAATGGACTCCTTGGCATTAGTTACTCCTACTACAAATATTCAATTTTACAATGTTCCTAAACCAAAAAAAAACTTGGAATTTTGTTAAAATAACGTTGTACTTTAACAAGCAATCTATGACTTGTGTATTAAGGCTGTTCAGAAAGTTCTTCTTAGTTATTTATAATTGGTTTTGTTTAATACAAGTTAGGCTTCATTTTTTTCTACGTAATTTCCATTACATTAAGGCATTTCTTATTTGTAAATTAGTGTTTACAAATAAAAATTGTACGTCAGTACAAATAAAAACCTTTAGTTCAGGTACCTAATAAGTTCAAAGTTATTTAAAAGTTTGATTTGAAACAGTTAACGTATTTCAAAAAAGTAGTAGATGTAGACAGTTGCTTCATTAACGTGATACAAGAAAATAAAAACATTTTAACTGTGGAGGGCAACGATGCCGTTTATGCAGTTTATTTTCTTAAAGCTGATTATTCATTTTAAATTAACACTGTTTTAACTTTAATTAATACCATCGTTGGTTACATTGTTTTTCTGTCTTACTGTGGTAGATTATTTTAATAGTTTTTCAAGTTAAAGAATAAAAATAATTTAATTTTCTTCACAGTATCATTGCAAGATATTCATATGAGAAAGGCTTTTAAAAGTTCTGTCATCTTCGACCAACAAGTTGTCTCGAGAGATACAATGCCTACGGCCATGTTGGAGACATACAAAATGTGTGATAAACCACCGCCTTTAGACAAACTGAATCCTTACAGGTGAGCTTATGTTGTGATTGAATCACTGTTAGTGCAGAAAAGTAGATACCTAGTTTAAGTACATTATGTAGCTTAGTGGTTTTAAGCCTATGTTTAGCCTAGGAATTGCTTTAGTTTGCTTTGTGACGCATAATCTCAGTCGTTTGTTAGACAGGCTGGGCCTACTCTACCATAATATGGGAAAATCATATTTGCCAAAATGAATATTTAACACAGTTAATTGTAAAATTGTAAAGACAAAGATAAGGAAAAAGAATTAAATTTTTTAGTCATTCCTCGTTATAATAGACTAATTGGCCAATTAAAATCACTCTCTTTATTTGTTTTACCCAACTTTGGGGTACACTAAATCAATCACTTTTTAATGTTCTGTGCCTTCCTCGTAGCCCAGTATTGCTTCATTCGTTGTGATCTTGCTTTTCTTTCTTCGTCAGAGATTTGGATCGTTGGCTTGGATTTGACTTTGCCTTGGAACCGTTGTTTATTGTAATTACAATCACTGTTATGAGGATAAAACAGAATAGATGATTATATGTCAACGCTGAATGAATTCAGGTTTTTAAAAAAATATAAGAAATTAATATTTTTTTAAAGACTTAAAATTATTGTAGTTTTTAAATTATATTGGATAGATTCATTAGTTTTTAAATGGGCAGAATTAGCATTTTAAACTTTAAAATTACTTTTAAAATTTCAAATACAGTTTTATTTAGATTTCAACACTGATTGTGGGGGGGAGTGAAACCAGATTTTTTGCATTTTAAAGGTTTAGAATGATTACCGTTTTGAAACTGTTGAGGATTTTTGCTGATTAACGAACATAGTCAAGCTATTACCGAAACTGATTTTTCTGCTAAGCTTGTAGTAAGTCGGATCAAGTCCCTGACGTTTTAGCAAAATCGTATCCACTATCTTCAAGGTGGAACTCGCAACAAGTATGAAGTCGAATTCAGTTGGTTTGACTTTAGACTTGGAGTAAGAAACCGCTTCATTTCAAGGCATGCCATAATACTGCTTTAACAGCTTATTTTCCAATGGAAATTCGCTGACAACTAATGTTACGTAATGATCAAACTGTGTGTTTGTTTACAGGGAGGATGGCAAGGATGGGCTGAAGTTCTATACAGATCCAGATTACTTCTTTGACCTGTGGAGGCAGGAGATGCTTAAGGACACCGAAAGAATGATGCACGACAAAGGAAAGAAAGTAGGTTCAGTGAGTTACACTTTACTTATTTCATTTGATTTAATATTACTTTTGAGATTCTTTTTATATTCTTCTTCTTTTCTGCTAGGATTATTATCACTATGTTTAGTCCTTCCCTAGCTTCGTCCTGACGAAGGTAGGGAAGGAAAATCATTATACTGAACATAGTAATTAGTTTTGAGATTTAACAAAAATTTTAATTTAAAAACTGTAAAATGAAAACCAACTTTTTATATAACAACTAAAATCTTTATGATGTTTGCACCCCAAAAATGTTTCTTTATGTTCTTTATGTTGGTTGTTCCATTTGGGACAATCAGAACTTTTACATAACCTATAAGTAAAGGGTCGTACACGTTATGCCGCGCTATTCTTGACTGTATTTACCATGCCCCTTGTCACAGTTACGCTTGCTCAGATCCCCCTCCCATGAGTCACTTCACGCTAAATTATTTTTTTATAACCAAGTATGTATAAATTCATCTGTAGGTATTTTTACAATAAAATGATGTCAAGATAGCAACTTACTTTTAATATTTTTTTGGTAATTTTGAACAATGTGTTTCGTATAATAATTTAAATTTTATGAAAAAGATCTCTAAGAAGTTCATGCCTATCCCTGTAGAGATTCAAACTAGAAGGGTCTCAGTCACTGCAATCAACAGGCCTATTGTGCAGCTAAACCTCTTGAGTTTAGTTTAGCAGATTGATGTCCTTAGTAAGGTCCAACAATCCACTGACTAGCTCATTCTGCTGATACCTAGGGTCATGGAAACCAAAAGCCTCTTACCAGCAAGAGCTTTACAATCAAGGATTATGTGTCCTGCAGTCTCCTTCTCTTTCCTGCACAACTACATACGGTTTCACCACGGTACATACCTACCTGTTCATGTGCCACCTCAGACCACAGTGCCCAGTAATAAGCCCCAAGATTTTCCATAGTTGTGCTCTACCCAAGATGTTTGCTGTTCCTTTAAGTCCTCCATATGAAACTATGCTTAAGAGGCGCTTACTATGGGAATGCCCTTGAAAATTATCCCATCTTGCCAGATGTTGCTTATTAATCCACCAATAGCAGACTTGGCCAACGACAGCTAGTTTCCTAAAACCGGCTCTGGTCCGATGAACTCAGATGCAGATCTCCAGTCCAGCCAGTAAGTCTGCCTCCTCATTACCCTCAAATCCCTTATGTCCCGGAACCCAGTAAAGAGTTACCCGGTTATCCAGGGATAGAGTATTGAGGTTCTCCCGACACTTCCAGGCCAGCTTGGACTGAATAAATGCCCATTCCTGTAGATCATTGATAAAAGAATGTTACTCACCCCGGTGTTAATTTCTATCGTCCCATCAACTTCGTCTTCGTTTTCTGAAACCAAAAATGCTTCTTTAAATCTTTTTAAAACTTAAGTAGTTTTCCACTCATCGTTGGCTTACTGTTGTACTTTTTGTCCAGACATTTCCTTTTTAAATGCACTAAAAAAGACTTGGCACACTGTTTTCATAATCCATTCTTATCTGGAATACCATAAGAAGTTTCAGTATACACATCACTGAGGTTAGTTCCAGTAAAGCAACGGCCTCGGTGCAAGTAATAGTGCTGTATTTTGTCAGCTCTGTATTTGCTGTTACTCCTCTCCTAATCTCTTTGTGTCACAAGCCTCAACAAATACTGTATTTTGTTAAAGACACATTTATCGAGACAGACCAGTTACTCAGACAAGTCTTCCATTTTCAAAGACTTTATTACTTTTGATTACGAAACTTTTTTAAAATTATTGCTTCTTGTCAGCAAATTTAATCATAATTACAGTGAATTAATGTAGTCGTGTTCTTTATTTTTTTAAAAAAGTAGGATTAGTTCTGCACAAAAAATTGAATATGTGATGCATCACACAGTTATCTTATCCTTCTCTTCCCTCTGTCACGTAGAACGAAACCCCTTCTTCCCCTCTCAAAGTGTGATGTAATTTGGGCACGGTCTGTAAAGGAAAATGCACATTGTAGACGAAAATAAGTATAGAAAGCTTAATTTAAAAAAAATGTAATCAGAGTCGTAATAAGTATATTTTATTGGCTAATTATACTGAAACTTTATAAGTGAGATATTATTTTGTATAGTTTTAGAGGTGAGAAGAATATTAATAAATAAATAAATATATATATAATAGTCTATATTATAACGAAACAAAAGATTTTACTAACCTCTCTTTATATCAGTTTTTATTTTAATACCTGATATTTTTGTTTCTTTTTTATAGCAATTCCAGTTAAGTGGTTTATTTCACGAGGCAAGTGTAATTGTGTGTTCACTAACTACTGTCGTTGTTTTGTAACTAACATACAGTGTTGTGTCCTTTAGATTTTCGTTGTAGTCGTTAGATTAACGTTAATTGAAATGTAATTGTCCATGTTTAACACTTTGTTGTGATTATAGCATTCTGACGCGGTATCTATTTCACTGAATAACTTTTAAGTAGGCTGTGCTAAATTGCCTTTATACAGAATGTATAATTAATGGTAACGCGCAGAACGTGACCTTTTGAACGGTTCTTTTAAATTTATGTATTTATATTAGTGCTGTCATGTTCACTTTTGATCTGATTTAATTAAAAAGAAGAGCCGCCTCGGTGGCCTAGTTGATAGCGTACTGGGCTTTTACCTCGAGAACCCAGGTTTGATTCCCGGCCAGAGCTTGGCATTTTCATACGCTATAAATCATCCCATCGTCTGCATTAGCCCAAGTCTGCACAATAGTCAGACGTTAAACACAAAAAAAAAAAAATAATAATAATAATTAAAAATTTGGCCCAAAAATTTATTTTGATAATATCTTGGTTCTTTACTGAGCCAAATTTGTTTTACAGCTTAAAAATCATAAATTTATAATTCTTAAATCCTACGCTTCTTTGAATGCCATCTTTATAATGAGCTTAGAAATCTGAGTAAATTAGTATGTTAAGTTTTTAACCTGCTTGTGTTTTAAGTATTAAATTGCTAAGTGTTTAAATTGGTATTTTACATATTACTGCTGCGTTTTTTTGCATCGCATAATACATCTTACTACAGGGTTTAGAAATGTTATATTCATCAAAGTCAGAACTGGGCAGGTTCAAGTAGCTTATAATTTTATCGTCACTGACTGGATTGTCCAACATAATGATTACAATACATGCAAAATTAAAACAATAAAATCACAGTAAAAAATCAAAACAGTACATGTTATTTATCACTTTTAGGTTTGAATGTACAAAGGCAAGGCAATGTTACAACATTATTTAAAGTATTGAAAGTCCCCGTCACATTTAAGAGTATGAAGTATAGCAATTAAGTAACCAGACTGGTGCTACGAAACATTTTATTGATCACTAGTTACGTTACAAAGTTTATCCCCTTCGATATATTCTTGCCAATCCCGGCAGTGCTCCATACAAATTTTCCATTGTTCAAAGCAGTGCTGGAAGACTGCTTCTGTCAGCTTTCTAAGAATCTCTGTCACTTTCGCTTTCACCGCGCCTCGGTGGCCTAGTTGATAGCATAGTGGGCTTTCACCCCCGAGAACCCGGGTTCAATTCCCGGCCAGTGTTTGAATCATTTTCATATGCTATAAATCATCCCCATCGTCTGCATTAGTCCAAGTGTGCACAATAGTCGGACGTTAAACAAAAAAAAAAAAAAAAAAAAAAAAAAAAATTCACCGCTTCCACATTGTGAAATCTTGTTCCCTTAAGCTTCGTTTGACCTTAGGAAATAAAAAAGAAAGTCACAGGGGGCCAGATCAGGCAAGTATGGTGGGTGGTCCAACATAGCGATGCCATATTACACAAAGATCTTCTTCACAGACAAGGCAGAATGGTCTTAGGGAAGCATCCACTAATCAGGTCTTCATCTTCTCAATCGTTCAAGAAGGGCTGTCAGAACCTTGACATAATGTTGATTGACCATCTGGCCTTCGGGGACCCAATGAACATAGACAGTTCCATGCTTGTCAAAAGAAAAAAAAAAATCATTATGGCTTTGAATTTTGATTTGCTCATGTTCACATTTTGCTGTGATGAGTACATCAATTGCTGGGCTTTTTCGGTACATCAATTGACACTGTATTTCAAGCTAATACGTAAAAAAATACCATGATTTGTCGCTCTATTTAATAATTCTGAATCATTATATGTGTTGTTTAAAAGTTCAGCACAAATGTTCATTATCAATTCCTTTTGCTTTTTAGTAAAAAAATTGGCACCATTTTTGCCCAGACTTCTTGCATGTGGAATGATTAATGCAAAATCTGACAGACACTCAAAGCGATGATTTTTGCAGATCAGTTTATTAATTTTCTATATGTGATCCGGTTTTAAGTTTGGTCGTTCAGGGCACAGATTATCAGATCATTTCACGTCCCTCCTTAAACCTTTTAAACCACTCAAAAACTTGTTAGTGTGATAAACATTCACTTCCATACACTTCTTTTACACGGCATGAGCTTCTGTAGCAGTTTTTCCGTTTCACAAGAAACTTGTGGTTAACTTGTTGAGCCATCTGAACACTACATTTTTCTGACTAGCGCAAGGACTTGAACAGACAATTGCTAGAGTGAGACTGACCAACATACAAGAGTGCTGATCGAGCTTCATGTGGGGGGAGTTGTTTGCTGGTAGCACCACCAGTCCGGTTATTTAATTGCCACACCTCATAAACAAAATAACTTCCACAAAAACTTTGTATTACATTAAATATTTGTCAAAATTAATAATCCCTTACTTTGATAACAACTGTCAGAGTGATAAAGGTAATATGTAGCCAGCCACCTACAACAGTCATAATTATATTTAGAAAGGCATAGATGACAGAATCTAGCAAAGAAAGGTTAATTTCAGTTATAGTAATACTTAAAATGTCTACTAGAGTGAAGCACTTGACCTATGTTGGTACTGTAAGAAAACGAGGTTTCTGGATGAGGACAGGAGATTTCTCTTGTTGTACATAAAGACAAAATAAATTGTTATATGAATATTTCAATAAAAAAAAATATTACCGGCTTTTTGTATTTCCATAAATTTCATCCGATCGGAAGTATTTTGGTATTTGTTTTGTAACCTATATTTACCGTAACATTTAGGGTTTTTGCTATAGTTATTTGTCTGTTTGCTAACATAGAATGTAATTTCTAGTCTATTGTAGAAGAATAGTCGTACAGTTTAATGAACATTAAGTATCAAAAGCTTTGTGTATTTGCTGTATGTATGCTGTAGCTGCCTCTTCTTTCTTGTTGCAGCCTCATAGATTGCGCACTGAAGGAGGCGGCGGAAGACATAAAAAGCGTGTTCGCCAACCGCATAATACTCGTGAGCGTCAACGTCAACTTGCAGTTGGCCACGGAGAATATATCATGCCTCAAACAGCTCCTTACAGGTCACCTCAGGTGCGTTGAAATAAAATTACCAGTATTTTAATCGTAAAATTCTCACAGGCATAAGTCAAGCGACACTAGTTCAAATTATTCAAAAGTGAAGGATAAGAGTGAAGTAAAAAATTGAAGGGGAAATGTTAAAATTGATAGAGAATTGCATTTACAATAAATAAAGTTGTTACATTCTCCATACACATTTTGTTAAGAAACAGGAATATTTTGTTGAGCATTGTCTTAAATGCCAGTATTTAATGGTATACATTTTTATTTTTCTATAACTTGAAGCCTGCACGTGTTTTATCGAAGTTGTTAAATTTTTCCAGACATACCAGCAAATCCCACCAGAGGACACAATGCTGGGGGTAATAATGAACGAAGGTAGGCCTTCAAGGCCGAACAGCATTGAGTTACGGCGCAGTTACCCAGAACAAACCGATGGAATATACAGTCCACGTAATGTTCATAGTCCTTCGGACATATCATACAGGTAAAATTAAATAGATTAAATAATTTATTTACATATTAGCTGTGCATCAAGTAGTGATCTGTTTCATTTCAAATTTGACAAAAATAATTGCTTTTGGTGTTAGTTAATAAACCAACAAAGTTCATTAGTGGTCACTATGTTGAGTATAATGATCTGCCTTCCCTAGCTTCTTCAATTCTACTTTTGTTGGCGCGTTTCGGAGAACCTCCATCTTCACAAACTATATCTATACTGGTCACCAATATTATGGCCCGTCCTATTTATAATTTTCCATCTCCACCTCGTATCCCTCCTCTGTTCAACACGTGTACATTAAACCTGAAGTGCTCACTTCTGATTGGCTCTTCAAAATCATACGTTTTCGCTCGCTTCTGATTGGCTCCTTCAAACTTTCTCTTCAACGGTCAGCCCTCCTGTTAATTTTTGAAGATTTTTAGATTTTTAAACGTAATATCTGCTTGCGACAATATCTATCAATTATTGTGTTTTCTCCCTTTAATTTAGATTTAAAAATTTCCAAGTTCTCCAAAATGTTCATACGTCTTCCTTTTTCTGCCATATGTAGTACTTTCATGGAGTTTTCTATTTCTCGAGGTATATGTCCCTCTTTTATTAAATGTGATTATGTCCCTTTTTCAAATTATGCGTCACATTTAATAAAAGAGGGACACATACCTTGACAAATAGGAAACTCCATAAAAGTACTACATGTGGCAGAAAAAGGAAGATGTATGAACATTTAGAGAACTTGGGAAAAAAATTTAATCTAAATTAAAGGGAGAAAATATAATAAATGAAGCTGCCTCGGTGGCCTAGTGAATAGCGTACTAGGCTTTCACCCCGAGGACCCAGGTTCGATTCCCAGCGAGGGCTTGGCATTTTCATACGCTATAAATCATCCCATCGTCTGCATTAGCCCAAGTGTGCACAATAGTCGGACGTTAAACACCAAAAAAAAAACAATAAATGAACAGATATTGTCGCAAGCAGATATTATGTTTAAAAATCTAAAAATTTTCAAAAATTAATAGGAGGGACGACCGTTGAAGAGAAAGTTTGAAAGGAGCCAATCAGAAGCGAGCGAAAACGTATGATTTTGAAGTGCCAATCAGAAGCGAGCACATCAGGTTTAATCACGTGTTGAATAGAGGAGTACAAGGTGGAGATGGAAAATTATAAATAGGACGGGCCATAATATTAGTGACCAGTATAGAAATAGTTTTTGAAGATGGAGGTTCTCTGAAACGCATCAACAAAAGTAGAATTGACGAAGCTAGGGGAGGCAGATCATTATACTCAATTTAGTGACAATAATCCTAGCAGAAAAGAAAAAGAATTTCATTAGTGATCCTTAAGGCAGCACGACCAATGTTGCTTCTCTGGCAAGAAACACCTTCTCGTATTGCAATTACGTTTTCCAATCAGCATGTTCTGCTGATAACCACAACTGTATGAAATACTTGAAGAAGTAATTCAAAGAGTGTGACACAAAAGATAAACAGAGAACACCGTCTACGGATAGCTGGCTGTTCGCTACAACTTGTATATAGGTTCAAGTTTTGGCTTTGTCCATATGTACTATAGGTATAGTTTGGCTCATATATAGATACAACCTTTGGCTTTGTCCATGTGTTATGTCCATTCTGACTTCATTAATCTAACGTAAAGACGATAAACGAAAAACAAAATTTCTAAAATAGCGACTGTTTTTTATAAAACCAACTAATATTGTGGCTTTGGTAAACATTATATGACACAATAGGGCAATGAAATGTAGCAAGATAGGTAGGAACTGACAGTGCCCAAGATGCTGATCTTGCCAGTATTATCGATCTGAGAGGACATTATCGACTTCTGTCAACCTGAAAGGACATTGACAAAATATTATGTGTTTTTACAGATAGGCCTAATAGTTTTTCAAAGGTAATGGATATTTCAAACCTTAAAACAAAACCTGTTATTTTCAGTCTACTTTTTTTAGAAAGTTCCCTGACAATTTCAATCTAATGCAGTGAATCTTTATTTTTTATGAATAATCCTAACCGTTTTCATTTGTGTTTTAATTTAATTTCAGTATTTTTTTTTCTCGTGTCCACGATAACGGTTACTTTAATTTATAATCGACATGAAATTATCGCGATTCCTCATTTGTATTAGTGCAGTTTGGCTAGACTAGCATGTAATTTATCTTTTACTTTTCTAGGGATAACTACATAATGAACGACGAAGTATTGTACGCACAACAACCAAACCTCTCTACACATTACGCTCCTGGACTTAATTTAGACTCTTATACAAGTCCAAATGGCACTCCGAGTAGGGGTTCCAGAGCGTCTTCACAGCGCCCTTCTGTACCTCCTCCAGCACCACCAAATAATAATTCTAATACTAGGTAAGCAGAATAATCGTAAGAATATGGCTTTTTGAGCTTTCTTAGTTGATTTTTAGGTGAATTATCGTAATCATATCATCTCTGAAATGAACTATTTGAAAACTAGAGCTTGAACATTTATTATTGGTTTTGTCATTAACAAATAATATACTCTTATATTGTATCATTAATCATCCTGTAAAGGAGAAAACACTGAAGTGAGTATTAAAGCTGTAGAGTGGGTTAAAAATGTGTTTTCATTATACAGATGTTGCATAACTTTTGTCTTGTATTGCAGTACACCGACAGTGTCGTCTGCAAGTAATACTCCCACAAGAGGAAGGAGTATGAGCACTGGACGAGAAACATTACCCCCGCCACCACCTCCTCCGGTAGAGACGCCGGTGGCTATGTCGCCCCCTGCACAGCAACAATCTCCACCTAGGCCTTCCCTCACCCCTGAACCTTTACCACCACCTCCACCAATCCCAGACCTTCCAAGACCTTCATCGCCTCCATGTAATATTCCTCCCCCTCCACCACCACCTCCTCCATTACCTTTAGCCAACGGGCCTACAACTCAGTCAACAACGACGCCACTAGTAAACGGTGATGTCGGGAAATCTCCGATCAAACAGGTAAGATGATTTTTGTGATCGTATCAGAGTAATTTCCTTACTCTATTAAAATTAAATTTGGCTGATTTTGCTTTAAAAAATATAACGTTATTCTAATACAATTTGATTTTAAGATAAAAAATATTTTTATTTTACTTCTTAGATCTTACATTTTTGTAATTTTTTACATTTTAATAAATTATTTTCTGCGCAGATAATTTCATCTTCACCGCCAAAACAGACTGGAGATATCAACATGAACTCTACAACAAATAACGCAGTGCGTAATAAAACTGCGAACCCGCAAGTCGTGCAATACGACCCTCGTAGTGATCTGCTCAAAGCCATTAGAGATGGTATTTATCTTTTTATTATTTTATTGTTAAAAGTAAATAAAATGTTTAAAAAGTTTATTATTTACTAATTAATTATTTCTAATTATTATACTCCATTTAATAATCGGTTTTTATTTGTTTAGGTATTAAATTAAGGAAAGTGGAGAAAATAGAACAAAAAGAAGGTGAGCGAGTGAATGCACTTCATGACGTAGCGTCGATTCTCGCACGGAGAGTGGCGGTGGAGTTTTCAGATTCAGACTCCGCCTCGGAGAGCGAATATGACAGTGAAGGTTGGGGGGAGCAAGAAACTAGCGCATAAGGGAAATTGTAAACCGTTTTATTTTCCCCTCGAATCCTGCTGGTCCGGTTTAGCTTTACTTAAGATTTATATTTTACATTATAATTCGTAAACATTAGAAGTGAAACGAAATAGTAAGTACATTATTTTATATTTGTTTGTGTCGGTTAAACTGTGAATGGTAATCGCGAAACTTTTTAAAACAACGAGCCTGTTCCATAAAACTTTAAAAGTAATGAATTTATTTTAATTTTAGTTTACTTTATAAAAAGTTTTTTTAATCGTGAGAGAGAATGATTACTTGAAGTGGTTAATTAATGTGCAATTTTATTTGAATATATTTTACATGAAATTGCAGTACCGTGGTCCACGGGTTTTATGTATTCATCACTGAAGGTACCACATTAATAACGGAATCCTTCGTTATTGAACCCTTGTGCACTCAAAAATATAAAACTGGGTAGAATTCTTTTGTAAATTATTAGAGAATCAGCTGTTTTAAGGCTATTTATATGCAAAACGTTCAACTGATCATGTCAGTTTTTTCAGTAGCTCTACTTACACTTCGCTGACATAAGCCTTACTGCGAAAAACATTAGCGGGTGAAACATCTTGAAGCCATTTACACTAGGATAACAATAATTATGGTGTGTATTGGAGGTGTTATGTCAAATATTGTCATATTTGTAAAAATCCAGTTTGTGGGAAAGAAAGGTAAAAGAAAGAAAATCGTGTTTTCGTCTATAAATGGAAAATAATATTACATATAGACGTTTTCTGTATTCTACTGATAATCTTCACTGTACTTCAATTTGGCACTGTTGAAAATAATTTCCAATTTTTGTTTTCTTATACATACTTGGGCTCGCAACATTAATAGGTTACCAACAATTGAGGAATAGCGTTCTGGAGTCCGTTAATTGTTTTTCCTGAAGTAATCTGAAGTTCTTCGCCCTGCTAATTTTTGTATCGTTCAAACGTACAACAGCGTATTACTAACTAGATTAGCCAGTTGTCTTACTGACATATCTTGAACACGGTTATGTAACATATTACCAGACTGGCTAATGTTGTAACTTGTTACTGAGAAATAATTGTTTTACAAACCCTTACCATTTGCCGTATTTCTGTTCTGTTCTGCATATACAAACATATCTAAAGAAAAGCAACCAAATGCAGTGACATTGCGCCTGAGTACAGTAACTCGCAAAAGTGTAATCAAATGTCTAACAATGTTTCAAATACTGACACAGCTTAACTCGATCTAATGTACAGTATCAAGATTGTAATTATATACGATTGTTTAAAAAATGACAATGTTGTGTATATATGTTCATTAGTGTGCTGATCTTCCAAACATAATTGGGACTGGAAATCTGAAACAGTTAAGAAAAAAATAAAATATTACAAAACACTTCTAATATTACGTGTGTCATTGTAAGCTGTATAGTAAAGTAATAATAGGCCAAATGTATTTGGAATATTTAAAAGCGGGTTTTAGACATTTTTCAAACTGAAATTACTGTAGGCAATAAAACGAACAGTTTTGCAGTTTATAGGCCTACTTGAATAACCCCAAAAGATTCAACTGCTGAGGATAACTTTTGCAGTGTAGTAATTGTAAAATTACCAGACGCTGTGCAATGAAAATCGCTTTTCAATGTCCGTGAAAAGGTAAAAACTACACGGTTTCATGATTTTTGTCCGTAAACGTCATGTAGATTGTCCAGGTTTGTAAACATACACACAAATTCATGTTTTGTGTCGACAACAGTAAATCAAATATTGGCGCAGTGACAGATAGTATTGTTTGCCTAAAAAGATGCAGAAAATATACCACTTTATGCTGTCAGGCAACTAATGCAAGAAAGCTACTTGTTATAGTTTTATGGAATAGACTCTGAGGCGCTAAACGGGATGAACTATTGGTTTCTAATCATACTCCGACTTTTGTCCAATTAAAAATACTTGCTCTCCCTTTACCAATCAAATAAGTTTATATTTTACATTTCCAAGGTGCATTGCCCCATTACCTGTCCCTCATACAACTATTTGTGGTGCGTAAGCATTTCGTTCAGAGCTGTGTAGCACAAACTAGATACGACAGAGCACAGATTATCTGGAGAAACATCCAAGAATGAAGATGTGACTTGCGTAATTGCAACAATGTTAATTAAATTCATAAAAAGTTTGAGAAGATAAATTTTTGAAGACATTAATTGTACAGTCTAGTTAATACACACATAAGATTTTATAAAAGTTTTTTTTTTAATTGTATGTTTCATTGTCGAAAGCAGGATAGCTTTAATATTAAATGTTGTCTCGCACTTTAAAATTGTTTTAAATGAATCGCATAAATAACAAATTTGGGCTAAGTACTTTTTTTTACATGAAGTTCTACGTGTAAAACAGAAGAGTGAATTATTGTTAAAAAAGATTAGAAAATAGCAATTCCGTCTTCTCAACGAGCTGGATTGTTATGCAACAGATAACCCTGCTCTACCGTACGATTCTAAATCCTAGCTGTTTAAACAACTCCAATTCACAAAGATATAGATTTATAGAACATAGATTTTGTATATATATTATAGATAAATATCTCATTGACGCTATATATATAACGTTTTATTATATAAATTGTACATAGGTACTATATTTTTGTTTTTATTATAATGTGCATCTATGTTATGAAACCAAAGTATTGCGAATATATTCCAACGAATTATATAATACATATTTTATAACCAGTTTCTTAAAAGTAATTAAATCTATTTCTAACGACTGCACGTTTTTAATTTTTTAAAGGTGCTTGTCTATTTCGTGTAAACAGCATGTTTAGGGAAAGCTTGAGTGTTGTATAGTTATATTATATTCCTATTTATATTGTACATAGCTGTTTTAGGTGTTTATAAAAGAAAAAGCTTTGAAGACATTTATTTTTTGTGATAATCGATCGGGAAGTGAAATTTACAAAATTACAGGTGTTTGCATGTTAGAAAATTTATAAAAATAGTATATTTTTTAAGTTTTTAAATAGTATGTTTAGGTATATAAACAGATAGTGATCTTTTTATTTGGAATAATTAAATAAACAATAATTTGAGTTGATTGCATTTTTCTAAAAAAAATTATCTTTCGAATCTCTTTCCTCAAGATTTTTTCTCGTTTAAAATGATTTGATATATCGTATTAATGAAATACGATAAAATATAAATTTTATTTATCAGCGTACGAGTAAGTACAATGATCTATATTTTTTTAACATCATGATTAGCATTGTAAACTGTTTAAAATGTATTTGCATATGGATTTTTTTAAATATTTTTTTACCCAGTTGTGAATTATTTGAAAAAATTGTGTATGAAAATAATTTGAGTGGTTACTAAATTAGGTGTTTACTATTATTTTTTAATACCATTGACAGTATTAATCAAAATTAACGGGGAATAAATCCAGAAGGCGATGGAACCCTTTAAGTTTTCTATGCATTTTTGTAGAGAATACGGTGAACCCTTCCATTACGATTGTTAGCAGAAAATATCGTGTTTGAAAATTGGTCTAAGTGAACTGTAAATAAATACGTACTGTACATCTTAACATACTGTTTCTAATTAAATTTGGGGTTCTGTAATTATATATACAAATGTACGTATATGTTTTGTTGTGTCCAGAATTTATGCTATTATGTAGTATAAAAACATCTATTATAACTGCACTGTAAACAACAAAATTATTTGACAGTTTTTACTGCTTTTTTTTGGATTGCTTTAGGAAATTATTTCAAACGCGTACAAATTTCGGCACACAGTTGTGTCGCTGTGTAAGTTGAAAATACGAATGTGAATCCTGACCGTTGTGGGATTAATTTTCAGTGGAATTTAAACTAGCAATTTATTAGATTTTAATGCTGGTTATGATAATAAAATTTGATTTTTAACGATTTGAAATGGCATCAGTTTTTAAGCTGTTCCATCGATTTTGCTGGGTAACGAATTTGTATAAGCTATTACCTGATTTTTGAGACAAGTTTGAATACATCTTACCGAATTTTAAACGCCAGAGGGCCAAAACACACGTGCGCGCACATATACAGATTTTTAGTGGATTTGTGTTAGAAAATGAGTTATTGACTCATCATAGTAAACCACAATGAGCACCTTCCTATCTTGTCCCTCTGAAAATGATGTAGAGCAGGTTAGGTGCTCATTCTGTTTTACCATGATGGGCGCTTCAGTAGCTCTTTCTCTAATTAAAAATTTGTGTTCATAAAAGTAACAAAATTATCGTTGAAAATATTTTTTGCATTGTTCTCTTTCTTAACATGCGATATTGTTTTTGAAAAAAGTAGATATTTTCAGCTCCCATTCCACAACTACATTCCGATATATCTGCGAAGAACCTAACCTATCATTTATCCTAACCTATGTGTTTTTGCTGTCTCATGTTTTCTTTAAACAATTACAAGTCAGAACAAGTAATATTATTTAAAATGCATCGCGTAAACATGAAAGTAACCGCTAGAAAATCAAACTAACATTTGACATTGTCATCCAGTTCAGTTTAGTAGAAACTGCACGTTAACAAAAATGTTTATTTTTTGGTTACATGGTATAGTATCGGAATTAGTGCAGGAGATACTTTGCTGCCAGATTGTAAATCGTAATATGAGGTTTCACTTTGTAAAATAGACATGTTGAATTTAGTCGTTATTTAGCTCTTAACGTTTCGGTCATATTGACTGTTAAAAATATCTTTAGTTCGTTACAATATAACAGATATTTTGTTGGTATGCTTAAAAACTCAAATTTTATATAAATTATTGTTTAGTCTAAAAAAAAATCCATACATTTTTACCACATTCACACAACTGTTTCCCCGTATTGATTTGTATGACAATCATTATTTATTCGTTCCGTTTTACGCAATAAAAAAATAATAGACCTGCCATTTTAGTCTGTTATTTTGAACTGATGAATAAAAAAAATGCTAATAAGTTTTTTGTTAAATTATCCTTTGTCCAAATATGGCCTCTACAGATATTTTATAACTGAATTGTAAGTTCAGAACAAATTGTATTAAAATACCAATTCGTTTTAGTTAACTTCATAAAATTGTAATAAGTTTTAACTAACATAATCATACAATGTAATCATAACGTTTTGGTTAGCGTCTTATAGCCGGTAATAAATATCCGCAGATACAATAAAATAAAATAGATGCTGTAATTGTACGCTTTTTATTTAAATCTGATATCTTGCCGGTAAGGTTAGTCGAAATACATTAATATAGTTTTAACAATGTATAAATAAGTTATTACTGTACATTATTGTAAAACTACATATGGTGGTCCTTCATTTGAAACAGTAACTATAAATATTCATGCTTTTCTCTTAACTGTGAGCGACGTTTTGTTTTACCAAAATATTCAGGATTTTTGTAATTAGGATAAAGTCTACTTGATCGTTTACGCAACACGTTTTGTCAATTTCAAGATGCTATTTGTGACTGTGTAAGATCCTACACAGCTTTTTGTAAAAGTCAAGATTTGTAAATTGTATTATAAGCCGTACAAGTTCTGGTACTATTGACTTAAGTGTTTAATAAAATGTTAAATGTATCATAAGGAGGAACCTTGGTAATTTGATAGAAGTGTTTAATAAAATGATCTTGTTTAACTAACAAAAGAAGACTTAAATATTGACATTTGCCCTGATCATCGAGTTGTACCAAAATGATTAAAATTAACAGTGTTTAGCTTAACGCTTTGCTCTCGGAGGTTCCGGCTGGCACGGTCTACTCTCAGTCAGCTAGGCAAATTGATATAGCTACCAAGTGCGGAGCGGACTATGCATTCATATTGTTTTTAATATAAGTGTAGCGACTCGAAGTGGAGGTATGCGACGTTGCTAGACTCCATTTTGTTTTTGGTGGCCTCCTGGTCTAAAGCTCTTGACAGTCCTCAAAGGTCAAATGGCCAGTTTGGCTGGTTCCTAATGTTTCTGCCAGGTTAGGCACTATAATGATCATGCTGCGCCAACAGCTCAGAATTGTTTTTCACTAAAATCTGAAATGTTGGCATAGGATATTTAATTAAAAAAAAATTAACACAGCTTTTAGAAAACATTTTTTTATTGATACAGAAAATATATTTTTATTTATAAATGCTTTGGGTTTACAGTAAAAATATTGTTATTACAATAACTAAACTGAGACATCATAAATTTGTTTATGAAAAAATATAACAATGTAATAGACTACTGCATGAAGCACAGGTCTTTGAAGTGTATTTAATACTGAATACTTAGTAAACATTACATATGACTATGAAGCTGACACAGTACAGTTGAATTTTCCTTGTTCTGACTGTAAACAAGGCATGAATCATTTAGTTAAAGAGTTTCCTGATAGGTTGCAGCACAGTCTAAAAAAAAATCAGGCAACTAAATATAAAAACATCAGGCAACTAAATGGCTGTGGCCATCCAACCCCAGAGGACATAGTTGGCAACACATGGTTCAGTTACAATCACTGTTATCTGGTTTAATTATGCAGCAAATGAAACGTTCATAAACAATAACAATTCAAAATCTTTAAAGAATTTTGCCTCAAGTTTTATTGGCTGTCTCATTTTGAAGGTTTGATATTGTAGGTTTGAAAAAGTAGGAAAGTTTAATGTCTAATAATTCGATTTACAGTACATTTAAATAGGCAGCTGTCTATAATTTGTAATACGTTAATATGATACCTTGCATATTAACCGTTGCATAAAAACGTTATGATTTAAGAATTAGAGTAGTTTTCATTTTGAAACTTCGAACAGATTTTGCTGGTAATGAATTTGGCCAAGCTGTTACCAATTAATTTTGATTTTTTTTTTTTTAATGTTTGAATATTGTGCACACTTGGGCTAATGCGACAATGGGATGATATATAGCGTATGAAAATTCCGAGCCTTGGCCGGTAATCGAACCTGGGTTCTTGAGGTGAAAGCCTAGTACGCTATCAACTAGGCCACCGAGGCGGCTGTGCCAAGTTTCAATCAAATCAGGCCAAAATGGTAGTACAGTGCTCTCTCACACACACACACACACACTAGCTGCCTTGGTGGCCTAGTTGATAGCGTACTAGGCTTTCACCCCGAGTTCGATTCCCGGCCAGGGCTTGTCATTTTCGTACACTGTAAATCATCCCATCGTCTGCATTACCCAAATGTGCACAATAGTCGGACGTTAAAAAAAAAATCACACACATGAATAAAATTTTGAATGACTTCACAAAGTGTTCTGAAGGCAGGATCAACAGTCATTACAAGGTCTTGGTCTTATCATAATGAGCCTCCCAATAGTTCATTTTCCATTGGAAATTTATTAAAAAGATTGTAAAGAAAACATTTGTTACTCTTTCAAGCTGTACCGGTGTATTTTTTTTATTTAATTTCCATTGGAAATTTGAACTATTCAAAATGATCACAGAACATTAAAATGACTAGAACACTTTGAAGTGTGAAAATTTTATATTTATACAAGTTATATGTACTTATTAGCATACTAGATCTCACAATTTTTGTCATTGAATTTAAACTTGCTGCAAAAATCACGTTTCCCCTTCTTATCTTACTGTTACCTTATTTCTGACATAATTTTTCAAAATAAGTTCATTAAAATTGTATCATTCACAAGTCAAATCAGTGTACCAGGTTCAAAATGAAGGATAATCAGCTTAGGTGTAAAAAAATATAATCTGTTGGTAGACTATTTGTTGAAGTGAAGCTTTTAATATTAGCTTTGGCGAGAGGAGTGAAAGTAAATTCCTAATCTAAGAAGTACTAAGTTCTAGGTCTGTGAGAACAAACAGGCAGTGGTAAAAAAAAAAAATGGTGAACTGGCCGAATAAAGTGAAAACTTAAATGTAATCACATTGATTCCAGTTAACGTTTTAACAATTATTGAAGGCTGGGATGGGCATGTATAGTTGAAATTTCCTTGTTCTGACAGTAAACAAGGCATGAATCATTTAGTTAAAAGAGTTTCCTGATAGGTTGCAGCACAGTCTAAAAAAAAAATCAGGCAACTAAATATAAAAACATAGCATTTTGTTTGGCCTGTTAATGAAATGGCTTTTAGTGTTAGCTTTGGCGAGAGAAGTGAATAGAAAAATGTCTGCCGAACGTAAGAATGTAACGAATGAGACTCTCTGTTTCTGTCTTTCTTTTTCTTCCTTATTTTCGATAACAGTACACGCGTATTATATGAAAACGTTGTGTTGCTTTGGTTTCAGCCATTTCCTTATAGTAGAAGAACAGTTGCACTTTGTATCTGTTTGTAATACGTTCTAAATTAATACAAACTTTTAAAATAATTGTTAATATTGCTAGTTTTTAACAACATAACCTAAAACTTACTGTGACCTATCAGCTGATCTTTAGGAATTAATATAAAACTGAATTTTTACTACACCTATAATACACCCATAATATTTAAGCTGGGTTCACGTACTTTTATATTAAACAAAACAAGATATTTGTAAACATATCTTCGAACTAATTATATATTCAGCAAAGATATTACCAAAAATTTCACTTATATCAATAACTCCCCCAGTTCCACAGGTTTACTTTTTATCTTTTTATATTTACTCCTGAAAAATAAACTAATTGTGTTTTTTTATTTGGTACACTCAATTTATAAATGACCAGAATTTGGGAAATGTAGGCTTTGAAAAATTAGACGGAATTTTTCGGGAGTTTTTTGTTGATATTTTTTTTTAATTGGGTTATGTTTGGCAATAATATCCGAAAACGTTTATTGTAGGGGTGGACGTTTCTGCTATTTTTACAAAACGTCAACAAACTGTTTGTTGAGGAAAAACGCTGCTTTTTAAAACAGTTGGGAAAAACAGGTTTAGAAAACTGAAACTCAAAGTTGTATTAGCAGCTAAAACATAAAGCACATACGTTCAGTTTTCTAAGACTACTTTTTCATTCCCACTGCCACCATGTCCTTAACTGTTTTTGGGTATAAAGCATTTAGAAAGGATAAAAATAATCCTTATAAGTGTCGTAATAATTAAATTACATTCTCAAAACGAAATAGTTATGCAAGCCATTTTATGTACAAAATGCAATGAATTTCTAATAGAAGCATTCTTTTTTTTACTTAGAAATTAAATAGTCCTTTGCATATTTACCAAAATGCAAACGATTTAGAATATTTTTAGTTGATTAAAAAAATATTGATGAATATAAAAAATATGTTTAAATAAAATTAGGCTCTGTATCTACAAAATATGAGAGGTTGTTACTACAACTCGCAACAAAATAGAGATAAACGTTGACATTGACCAAACAGTTCTTACTTCACTACAAGCAACAAGCAACTTTGGAATTAAGGGGAAAAGCAGTTAGCAGGCAAACGGCAGGAAAACAGTTTTAGCGCCTGCGGCAACGTAGGTGTGGTAGTGGGGAAAGACTGTTCCTTGTTTAACAAATCATAAACCAGTCCAAATCAAACTGCTTGTTTCCGTTTGAAAAAGCAGTTCGTCTGTCGTTTATAGAAAAGCAGTTTTTTCAACAGTTTGGTGTTTTCTGCCCCACCACTAACTGTCATTTTCTAGTAATTTAGGCCTACCTGATCGGCCCATCATTAGTGATGGGCAAAATCGCCATTTTTTTTTAGCAGCTAATTCTGTTAATGCTAATTAGAATTAGCAGTTAAAAATAACAGGTACAACTGCTAACTGCTAATTTTCTAGACTGCGAACAACGACCTTAGCAGGAAAACGCAGCTTAAATAGTATTGTCACATTACTTTATTCTTTATTCCTTATCTTGGCAGCTGAGATAAGCAAATACAGTGAGGGTGCAGTTGGCACGTTTTGTCCTACCCTTCCTGCACTATTAATTTGTCTATAGGATTTGTGAATAAATCTCTGACGATAATGAGAAATACAATGAACATGCTAGGTTCAAAGATGCAATTAATTGTGTTCGGTTTGTCTTTCACGCACTGTCAAGTAATATGAAATATATTTTTAGCACCCTTTTCTAAATCTATGATACAATAATAATTTAAATTTAAAAAAATTAAATTAATTTTAATTTGATTAGGGTCATGTTCGATGTTTGTAATTAATTAAAATGCTATTTAAAAAATATTATTATATTTTAATACATGTAGGCTATCTATGTAGGCCCATCTTTTTTTTAGATTTCTCTTTTTTATTCATGTGTCTGATAAATTAAAATGTTCTTGTTAGGTATTATTTCAAGTATTTTATTATAGATATATCGTAATATAATATTGTCATTTATTATATATTATATTATTGTAATTATAATTGTGTGAAAAATCGAAAAATAAGTATTTGAAGGACAAATAATTACTTGATAATCTATAATTCTTATGTTTTAAAATATAATTTTAAGCTCAATATTTTTATAATGTTAAAAGTACAAATTCGACTTGTGTTACATTTATTATTTATAAAAAAAACACTCCCATTTAAATTTACAGTTAACAAAGAAAAATATGATACTGCTATGCAATCTGAATCTCAGGACAGTAGCCAACAACAATTAATGGAAAGAAACACTGACAATGTGTTTCTGTTTAGCAGTTACATTAGCAGCTTCAACGTTAAACAGGTTCAGCAGTTAACAGTTGGCAGGTCGGTAACAGTCGAAACAGTGTGTCACGACTCTCCTATTAAACAGTTAGATTAGCAGCTTCAACGTTTAACAGGTTCAACAGTTGGCAGTAGACGTTAGCAGTTAGCAGGTCCGAAACAGTGTGCTATGTCCCTGCTATTCAACAGTTAGATTAGCAGCTTCAACGTTTAACAGGTTCAACAGTTGGCAGTAGACGTTAGCAGTTAGCAGGTCCGAAACAGTGTGCTATGTCCCTGCTATTCAACAGTTAGATTAGCACCTTCAACGTTTAACAGGTTCAACAGTTGGCAGTAGACGTTAGCAGTTAGCAGGTCCGAAACAGTGTGCTATGTCCCTGCTATTCAACAGTTAGATTAGCAGCTTCAACGTTTAACAGGTTCAACAGTTGGCAGTAGACGTTAGCAGTTAGCAGGTCCGAAACAGTGTGCCATGACTCTCCCATTAAACAGTTAGATTAGCACCTTCAACGTTTAACAGGTTCAACAGTTGGCAGTAGACGTTAGCAGTTAGCAGGTCCGAAACAGTGTGCTATGTCCCTGCTATTCAACAGTTAGATTAGCAGCTTCAACGTTTAACAGGTTCAACAGTTGGCAGTAGACGTTAGCAGTTAGCAGGTCCGAAACAGTGTGCCATGACTCTCCCATTAAACAGTTAGATTAGCACCTTCAACGTTTAACAGGTTCAACAGTTGGCAGTACACGTTAGCAGTTAGCAGGTCCGAAACAGTGTGCTATGTCCCTGCTATTCAACAGTTAGATTAGCAGCTTCAACGTTTAACAGGTTCAACAGTTGGCAGTACACGTTAGCAGTTAGCAGGTCCGAAACAGTGTGCTATGTCCCTGCTATTCAACAGTTAGATTAGCACCTTCAACGTTTAACAGGTTCAACAGTTGGCAGTAGACGTTAGCAGTTAGCAGGTCCGAAACAGTGTGCTATGTCCCTGCTATTCAACAGTTAGATTAGCAGCTTCAACGTTTAACAGGTTCAGCAGTTAACAGTTGGCAGGTCGGTAACAGTCGAAACAGTGTGTTATGTCCCTGCTATTCAACAGTTAGATTAGCAGCTTCAACGTTTAACAGGTTCAACAGTTGGCAGTAGACGTTAGCAGTTAGCAGGTCCGAAACAGTGTGCTATGTCCCTGCTATTCAACAGTTAGATTAGCACCTTCAACGTTTAACAGGTTCAACAGTTGGCAGTAGACGTTAGCAGTTAGCAGGTCCGAAACAGTGTGCTATGTCCCTGCTATTCAACAGTTAGATTAGCAGCTTCTACGTTTAACAGGTTCAACAGTTGGCAGTAGACGTTAGCAGTTAGCAGGTCCGAAACAGTGTGCTATGTCCCTGCTATTCAACAGTTAGATTAGCAGCTTCAACGTTTAACAGGTTCAGCAGTTAACAGTTGGCAGGTCGGTAACAGTCGAAACAGTGTGTTATGTCCCTGCTATTCAACAGTTAGATTAGCACCTTCAACGTTTAACAGGTTCAACAGTTGGCAGTAGACGTTAGCAGTTAGCAGGTCCGAAACAGTGTGCTATGTCCCTGCTATTCAACAGTTAGATTAGCAGCTTCAACGTTTAACAGGTTCAACAGTTGGCAGTAGACGTTAGCAGTTAGCAGGTCCGAAACAGTGTGTTATGTCCCTGCTATTCAACAGTTAGATTAGCAGCTTCAACGTTTAACAGGTTCAGCAGTTAACAGTTGGCAGGTCGGTAACAGTCGAAACAGTGTGTCATGACTCTCCTATTAAACAGTTAGATTAGCACCTTCAACGTTTAACAGGTTCAACAGTTGGCAGTAGACGTTAGCAGTTAGCAGGTCCGAAACAGTGTGCTATGTCCCTGCTATTCAACAGTTAGATTAGCAGCTTCAACGTTTAACAGGTTCAACAGTTGGCAGTAGACGTTAGCAGTTAGCAGGTCCGAAACAGTGTGCTATGTCCCTGCTATTCAACAGTTAGATTAGCAGCTTCAACGTTTAACAGGTTCAGCAGTTGGCAGTAGACGTTAGCAGTTAGCAGGTCCGAAACAGTGTGCTATGTCCCTGCTATTCAACAGTTAGATTAGCAGCTTCAACGTTTAACAGGTTCAGCAGTTGGCAGGTCGGTAACAGTGTGTCATGACTCTCCTATTAAACAGTTAGATTAGCACCTTCAACGTTTAACAGGTTCAACAGTTGGCAGTAGACGTTAGCAGTTAGCAGGTCCGAAACAGTGTGCTATGTCCCTGCTATTCAACAGTTAGATTAGCACCTTCAACGTTTAACAGGTTCAACAGTTGGCAGTAGACGTTAGCAGTTAGCAGGTCCGAAACAGTGTGCTATGTCCCTGCTATTCAACAGTTAGATTAGCAGCTTCAACGTTTAACAGGTTCAGCAGTTAGCAGTTGGCAGGTCGGTAACAGTCGAAACAGTGTGTCATGACTCTCCTATTAAACAGTTAGATTAGCACCTTCAACGTTTAACAGGTTCAACAGTTAACAGTTAGCAGTTAGCAGGTCCGAAACAGTGTGCTATGTCCCTGCTATTCAACAGTTAGATTAGCAGCTTCAACGTTTAACAGGTTCAACAGTTAGCAGTAGACGTTAGCAGTTAGCACCGTAGCAGGTCGGAAGCAGTGTGCTCCAACCCTGTTATTTAACAGTTTGTTTATTATCTGTTATTTTTAAGTGTGATTAGCAGTCTGCTAATGCTAAAATCATTTAGCAGTTAAAAAATAACAGATTGTTAAATAGCAACCCATCACTACTACCAACAGTGTTTGGGTGAGATTAGCGCGATGTTCTGTACTGTTTATTTTCCTTGGTGAAAAATTTTGAACACGTGTGGCATCGCGCCCTTTGGGCACGGCTTATAAAAACAACATTTAAAATAGACAGCCGACTATTTGATCAAGCAAGCACGTGATGTTTTACACGGAGAAAAACTGTTATATGCTATTGCATCTAAGGATGTGTTTACACCATCGTTTAAAACGATATACAAGATATGCTAATGTGCTATATTTTGAACAGGTTCATCTTAGCCTGTTTTTATTTATAAATATAAAGCTGTGTATTTATTTTATAATAAAAGCTCAATATTTCAAATAAGATACACAAAACTAGGCGATAGGCCCGTTTTGTTACGTAATCGTGTGTGATTGTGCGCGTTTGAAATGTTTGCAATTGCCTTTCTTGGGTGATACCAAAGTCCGCTCAACGCTTTATATGCCTAACTGCGACGAGTTGTGCAGACTCGCCAATACCAGGCGTCTTAGAATTGCGGTGCTGGCGTCAGTCAGGGACGTTCAGAAGTCTTCCTCTTCCGCCAAAAAAAGATAGTTTCAGTCGATTGTACATCCGTAATTGTTGATCTTACGCATTAAACGTATTAATATACATATATATATATATATATATATATATATATATATATATATATATATATATATATATATATTTTTTTTTTTTTTTTTTTTTTTTGGTGTTTAACGTCCGACTATTGTGCACACTTGGGCTAATGCAGACGTTGGGGATGATTTATAGCGTATGAAAATGCCATGTATGTATGTATGTATATAAGGCAATGTCCTGACTGACTGACTGATCAACGTATAGCCCAAACTATAAAACCTAGAGACTTGAAATTTTGAGGATACCTTCGTTTTAATATGTAAGCGCGTACTAAGAAAGGATTTTGCAAAAAATTGATTTTAACTCCATTAAACTACTTACCAACAATGGAGGAAGCAAGGGAGCAGATTCTTGAATTGAAGAAACAAGCAGCTAAAATAGGTCTAAACATATCATTTGAAAAGACCAAAATCATGACAAACAACAAATACCCAAATAAATACTTTAAAATCCAAGAACAGAAAATAGAAATTGTAAAAGAGTTCAAATATCTTGGTGAATGGATTAGTTGGAATGCAGATGAAGGCAAGGCAATGGAATCCAGGAAAAACAAACGAATTGGCCTTCCAATTGACGAAAGAAACATACAATAAGAAATCCCTTTCATGGGGGTCCAAAATTAAACATTATAAAACAGTGATCAAGCCGGAAGCACTGTACGCAGCAGAAACATTAACCATGAATCGCATAGGCCAGATAGAAAAGCTTGAAATAACGGAAAGGAAAATCTTAAGAAAAATTATAGGAACAAAATTTCAGGATAATAAGGTAGTATGAAATGAAGCTCTCTATAAGAAAATTGAAAAACTGTCAGATACTATGAGAAAAAGGAGAATAAATTTTTACGGCCATCTTCTTAGAATGAACTCCAATAGATTGACGAAACAGGTGTTTGATTTTTTCCATAATCGTAAAACAAAACCGAACTGGTTTAAAGAAATTGAAAAAGACCTAATAGAATTAAAAATTACAGAAAATTCACTGCTTGACCAAACTGCTAAGATAAGTACCAAGGACGAAAGAATAAGATTCCAAGATAAAACCAAAATAAGACCTAAACCTGTCATTTCGGAAGATGAGAGGAAAAGAAGATCGGAAAGAATGAAGAGCTACTGGGAACAAAGAAAAGTACAGCGCGCAAGAAATGATTGATTCAGCGTACCCCAAAGAGGGTGAAACGAAAAGAAGAAGAAACTACTTACCCAGTCCAAATTTAATAAACAACGTACAGCCAATACTATTACAGCTAGAGACTTGAAATTTTCAGGGTACCTTCTTACAACATTGTCGAGATGCACTGAAAAAGGGGTGCACTGAAAAACGATTTTCCAGTATGCAACCCCTAAAGAGGTAAATATGAGGTACAACAATTTTTATTGGAAAAATATGTTTTTCATCTGACCTTCTTAAAACGTAACATAGTCACTCTTAAGTATAAGTAATGAAATATATTTTTCACCTTTTCCCCAAAATGCATCCCCTAAAGAGATTGAAAGAAGGTATAAAATATAAAAAAAGGGTACAATTTTGTATTGAAAAAATATTTTTTTATCTTATATTCTATAAATATGCTATGAAACACATATTTCAACATTTTTCTGAATTCATCCCCTAAAAGAATAAAAAATGGAAAAAGAGTTATCATGGGAGAAAAAAGAGTGTTTGCATTGGAGAAAAATATTTTTTTATCAAATTTTCTTAAAAGTAAACAAAATATTTAAAAACACAAATTATGATACACGCAATTCAGTATTTTCCCCCGAATACATCACCTAAAAGAACAAAAATATAGAATAGGTATAAATGTTTGTATTGGACAAAATCTTGATCAGATTTTCTTAAATTCGAATGGAACACGTTTGAAGACAATAAAACAACATATTCAGGTTATAATATTTTTTCATATTCACTGTAAAATAATCACGAGTTTAGATGATCACGCTTTTATTAATATATTTTTTTGTTTCCAAATTATTACATTACTGAAACAGTTTAAGTTTCGTGGGCGAAGCCGCGACGGGTAATGCTAGTGCACGATATTATCTCGACATAGCACACAATGACAGTTTCGATTCGAAATGATAAACATTTTTCCTATTTAAATTCAAACAAAGAGGTTAGGATGACATGAAAATACATCGTTTTCTTGTAGAACAGTATTCTTAAAATTACGTTATGTGCAACTGCGATACCAATTAAAATGTCGGTTTTTATAAATTATAAATAAAAAGTGACTATTAAAAATCTCGTACAGGAAGCTTGCTGAGAAATCGTTTCCTTATATGATCTAGTAGCCGGGAGTATTCCTAAAGGACAGGGAAATTTTATGTTTAGCGTCTGAAAATGTAGTCAAATCGACTAGGCCTACTGATATGTTAACTAATTACGAACAGTGCCTTTACATTTCAAAAAATATAATATTATTTTTATTTTAACTCAGCAACACTGAAGCCCGATTAAGGGAGGTTTATTTGGTGGTCCCTTTGTAGTTTATTTCATAGTTCATCTTATAATTGTGTTCTACTTTTGACACGAAAAGGTCTTTCAAATCGGTGCGGATGTAAATTGCAAAGTAAAATTTAAACTTTAAAATCAAATATTGTTTTGTTGAGGAGTGTACACTACGTCCGATTCTGCCAACATAAGTGAAGTGTTAGTTACACTGCCTGATGTTGAGGAATTACATCAGGTCCGACACTGCCTACCTGATCTTTTTGCCGTATGAACGCATATTTCGAATTGATCCAATTTTTATTAAAACATTCTCAAATATAAGTGCTAATATTGTATAATTTAGCACTTATTAATATTTATAGATCCGAGCTCCAGATTTTAAAGTTGAATAAAATGGCGTAATACCAGTAGGACATGTTGGAATACTTTTTGAAAAAAACATCTTAAAAATATTAAATCCCGTCGATGTGTATAATATTTAAAAACAAAGTGCAAAGTGAGTGTTGAAAAAAATTGAGGTTAAATGAAAATTTTTAACAGAATTAACATAAATAAGCTATCAGTTTTTCTGTTGAATGAATTTGGATCAAACTCCAGTTAGATATCAGTTGCAAAACGTATTGTTTGTGCGGCCTACATAAGTGACGTAGAAAATGCGATAAAACATTTTTTTGTTTGTAAACTTGACCATAGAATAAAGATATCGCTGTTGTTTAAAAATAGAAATACGAAAAGTAACGAGTTAAACCATAATTTCGTGGAGGAAGAACGTATTTTAAAGAAAATATCTTTCTTTTTTATTTGTTTCACCCAACTTTGGGGTACACCAAATCAATCACTTCTCAATGCTCTGTGCCTTCCTTGTAGCCCAGTGACCTTCCTTCATTCGTTGTGATCTTGTTTTTCTTTCTTCGTTAGAGATTTGGATCGTTCGCTTGGATTTGACTTTTGCCTTTGGAACTTGTTCTTGTTTGGTTATAATTTTGGCTGTTCTGTCCATGAGCATAGTGTCAGTGATTTGTAGTTCTGTTATATCTTTCTCTGTTTCTCTAAACCAAAGTGGATTGGCTCTTTTATTGCGAAAGTAGTCAAATATTTTTTTGGTTAGTCTACTTTTGTCCATTCGAAGGATGTGCCCATAAAAATCAATTCTCCTTTTTCTTATTGTGTCTGATAGTGTTTCAGTTTTTTGGTAAAGAGTTTCATTATTGATGTGGAGTAATTGGTTGTTACGGAATTTGGGGCCTAAGATTTTTCGTAATATCTTTCTTTCTTTGATCTCCAGCCTTTCAAGTAGGCCCTGGGTTGTGAGAGATAATGTTTCAGCTGCATATAAGGCTTCTGGTTTAATTACAGTATGATAATGCCTTATCTTTGTATTCCAGGAGAGGGACTTCTTGTTGTATGTGTCCTTGGTAAGTTGGAAGGCTAATTCAACTTTATTTCTCCTAGATTCCATAGCTTTTTTCTCTAGGGCGTTCCAGTTGATCTATTCCCCAAGATATTTGAATTCTTTGACTATCTCAATGTATTATTCTCCCATTTGAAGCTTTTTTGGTGGTTTTTGTATGTTTGTCAATATTTTAGTCTTTTCAAATGAAACTTTGAGTCCCATTTTTAACGCTTGCTTCTGGAGTTCAAGAGTCTGTTACTTAGCTTCTTCCAATGTCTCAGCTAGTAAGTATCAGCTAGAAAATATCTTTATTATATTAGAAATTTACGTTTCGTAAGCATAATTTTTTACTATAGAATATAATTATTCTTTATGTGAAAATCCTCGATCAAAATTTCCTACTGAAAGATATAAATTCTTTTATAGATTTTCATTTAGATGCAGATAAATTCTGAACTTTAGATACGAGCTTCTAAATAATGATTGATTATTTAGAATGATACATACATTAGATCAGTGTATCCTATGATTGACTGTCTAGACGAAAACTATAGTACGGAATTTCTAAATAAAAATTTGTTCCGGAGGAGGTAGTTGATAAGTTTTGCGATCCCATCTTTTCTCTAATACTCTGATGAATACTTCGGACCCCTCAGGGGCTCACACATTGTGAGTACGGGTTTGGCAACCCCGAGGTACCCTAGCTGGATCTAACCTTTCTTCATCTACCTGCTCGTGGGTTGGATCCCTTTATCCCAAGCCAAAATGGAATTGCACACGCCGAAGGTTCCGTTGCTAAGAGGGAGCTTAACTTAATCACGTGGTCTCTAGATACCAGGCGATCTCCAAATTTCATCTAGCCTTACCGTGTGTTTCTTTAAGTGGACATTTTACTTCCTTAACTATTTGTGGGATTTGGATGGCTATAAACAAACCTTCAAATCCCAAAAACAATCCTGAAGAACTGGCAAAAGTGGACCCAAGTAGTGAAAATTAGCATGGAATGGGAGCAAACTGGGGCTGTATATAAGTTAATGGAATCCACAAGCATTGAATTACAGCAGACTGTTGAAACGCTAAGCGAGCCCTGAGAAGAGAGAAGGCAGTAGGAAAATAATTTCTAATGAAACCTAAGAAGCAAAGACTTTCCAGGGTGAGAAGCAAAACTCTTATAGGACTGAAGAGTCGTTAAATTGCGATGATAGGACTGAAAGGAATCGTACTTGAAGACTGGAGGACTGTCAGCCAGGAACCATAAACTCATTAAAGGAAACTGCTACCTAAGAGTACACATGAACAGGATAGAGATGTACCGCGGAGAAACCGTGTACGTCATGGAGGAAGAAAGAGTTCTGCAGGCCACATGGGTGGCCACCACGAGGCAGAGATTTCTAGGATCTCCACTCATCGATCTTCACCACAATCCACTAAGGATCTTCACTCATCGAGGGCACTAATCCAATAAGGCTGAACTAAAATCCAAGAGGCTTAGTTGCAGATTAGGTAATTTGTTTGTGATGCCAAGGGCCACTAAATCCCATAATCTCACAAAGTTAATCTAATGGTTAACAATTCTGAAGCAGGTTATCCAACCTTAACGGTTTTTAGTTTCAATTTGACCGTTCAACATTTGGTGTGTTTGTTACGCAGTTTATGCCGACTCGGTGGTCTAGTGCAGGGGTCTCCAAACTACGGCCCGAGGGCCACATCCGGCCCGCGGACAGATTTTGTCCGGCCCGCGGAGAGGTAGCATGACTTGTGGTTGCGCCACTAGCCTTCTTATATATTCCAATTACTGCCATCTAGAAGTGAGTGGAAGACACCAGAACTTTCTCGAACCAACGAGATTATTCTGTACGTACTATTAGCGCCATCTGTTAGCGATAGAAGGTACTACCTATTTTCGCTTGTGTCCACCAGATGTCGTGTCACGTTTTCTCATGGCTCGTACTCTACGACTAATCTAGAAATTACAGATAATGACAGGAAAATTAATAATATGCAGTGTTGCCGTTTTGCGGACTTTAGTCCGATTTGCAGCCTTTTTTAAACGTTGCGTACTTTTTCGGACTTTTTTTTCAACAGTGGACTATTTCACTTTTTACCACCGGCAACAATAATAATATGGTTTTGGCCCTCGGAACTTACTGGAGTAATCAGTATGGCCCTAAGGCTGGAAAGTTTGGAGACCCCTGGTCTAGTGGATAGCGTACTGGGCTTTCATCCCGAGGACCCGGGTTCGATTCCCGGCCAGGGTTTGGCATTTTCATACGCTATAAATCATCCCATCGTCTGCATTAGCCCAAGTGTGCACAATAGTCGGACGTTAAACACAAAAAAAAAAAAAAAATTGTTATGCAGTTTTAGCTAAACGCATTGACCGAATGTTTTGAAATTTGTTACGAAGATACTTTATATGAAGCCTAAACGACTACAGTAAATTTTTCTTCTATTCAGTTACTTTGCAAGATGTTTTAAGGATGGCGAGTGTACGCGGTTTTGTCAAAACACATTGAACGATTGTTTTGAAATTTGGTAGAAGGTATCTCGTATAAAATATGAACGATGTATGTGTTGGATTTTTACCAATTCACTTCCGTTTAACAGCGGCCTCTGGTTTAACTATGATTAGCTGTTCTTTAATACTGGCTGAAGTGCAAAAGCTATCGTAATTTTGGCAGCTTCTTTGAGGAGCAAAAAATGTCCAGTACACCCTTAAAGCTGGGCCAGTAATATTTTACCTAAATACTACGGTTATGTTACCAGTTAAACTGGACGAAAAAAATAGTTGATAGCGTACTGAGCTTTCAACCCGAGAACCCGTGTTCGATTCTCGGCGAGGGCTTGGCATTTTCATTCGCTTTAAATCATCCCACCGCCTGCATTGGCCCAAGTGTGCACAATAGTCGGACGTTAAACACAAAAAAAAAAAAAAAAATGGACGAAAAGATTACAGCGCTTCAGAGCGCTGGACGAGCAATAAGAAAACACTGCTAGGTCTACTGTTCTCTTTGAACTATCGGTATTTCATTTGATTCTCATAATTCTTCCCGTGCTAAAAAGCTTTAACGTGCGATCATATGTATGTTCGGAATTCTGTTTTGAGTAGCAGAAACCCAGGCCTGCGATTGGTTATGGAACAGATTTAGACGTAATTTATTGATCGATTCAACTTTGATCGCCGTTAATTCAGTCGTATATACTTGACCCTTCTTATCGCGACCAGTCTTAGAGGAAAATGGAGGCCAGGCGTATTGCATATTGCTTGGGTTTCTCTAAGATAATAATGACCGGGTAAGCGATCACGTGATTGCGTGTATGTAAACATTGGTCACTCGTGGCCTATCACGTTGCAATTAATTGTTTATTTATCCGCGCATTGGTGAGAACAGTGATGGTGAATTTTTGCATGACAACGCCGGTAAGCGTTACAGACCGTGGAACCATATTTTTGGTTGTAAAATACACGTTTTTGCGAATTTAATCGAATTCACTTTATCGTTCCATCTTAACGGACGCACTGACCGATTGTTTTGAAATTTGGCACGAAAGTACCTTGTTTTTTTTTTTTTTTTTTTTTTTTTTTTTTTTTTTTTTTTTGTGATTAACGTCCGACTATTGTGCACACTTGGGCTAATGCAGACGGTGGGATGATTTATAGCGTATGAAAATGCCAAGCCCTCGCCGGGAATCGAACCCGGATCCTCGGGGTGAAAGCCCAGTGCGCTATCCACTAGACCACCGAGGCGGCTTAAAGAAAGTACCTTGTATAAAGCCCGAATGACGTAAGATTTTTTTCTCATTCACTTCCGTTTAAAGATGGCGGTCTCTGATTAAACGATGAGTGAAATAATTTTGACCTATTGTTTTGAAATTTGATCCAAGATGGTTTCTCGTAAAGCCTGAACAAAGTATGTTAGGATTTTTCAATTCAATTACACGTAAAATGGCGGCCTCAAGATGACGAGTGTTGCTGGTTATTTCCTGTAATATTGGCTGAACGGCAAGACCTGTTATAATTTTGACAGTTTTATAAGAAAAGATCATAAAATTTCCAGTATATGGTCCAGTAAAATTTTTCAAAGTATTACAGTTACTGCAATTAACCACTGCGATGTATTGAACGGTAATATTGATTTAGTGACTAAAAACATCAAAAAAATAGATCTATAGATTGTATTAGGCTTATATACCTCCAATTTGCGTAGTCTAGAAAGTAATTTCTGTTACAGTTAACCTCGCGATACGATGGGTTCACGATACGATGTGTTCAAGATACGAAGTGGAATATCGCAAATATTCATGCTCGCTCGCGATACGATCCCAATATCTCTTGCCGCTTGAAATTGTTTTGAAGTTGGCGCACTTACGGGCAAACCTCACGCGGAGCAGGTGGAGTTGGCACTGACATCTACGGAAATACGGGAAGCCATCGGTTGGTTTGAAAACTTAAACAGTTTTATTGAAAAAAAGCACCCAGAAAAAATGCGTACAGCTCGTGCAATGGACAATGTGAATGACATTTGTACGAGTCATTTTCGAAACATTTTGAGGAGTCGTCAGAAACAGGCTTCTTTAGATAGATATTTTTCGAAGAGAAGTGCCCCAGAAAGTGAAGAAGCGAGTGTTTCTAGTAAGAAAACTAGAAAGGAAAGTGAAGACGATGATGTAGACTAGGGGTCTCCAAACTTTCCAGCCTTAGGGTCATACTGATTACTCCAGTAAGTTCCGAGGGCCAAAACCATATTATCCAACTTATCACAAAAATAGTCAATATGAAAAAGCCTACAACAACGTTATGAGTAGTTAGCCCATGACCATATCAATGTAGATGTCATATTAATAATTATTCAACATAAAATTAGAATACTTCAGTAAACTAAATTTAATTTGCTATAAAAAATATGTTCTCTAAAAGGAGTTTTCAAGTATGCTAGCTCTCCGCGGGCCGTACAAAATCTGTTCGCGAGCCGGATGTGGCCCTCGGGCCGTAGTTTGGAGACCCCTGATGTAGACGATGATGTAGACCAGGGGTCTCCGAACTTTCCAGCCTTAGGGCCATACTGATTACTCCAGTAAGTTCCGAGGGCCAAAACCATAAAATCATTGTTGCCGGTGGTAAAAAGTGAAATAGCCCACTGATGAAAAAAAGTCCGAAAAAGTACGCAACGTTTAAAAAAGTCTGCAAATCGGACTAAAGTCCGCAAAACGGCAACACTGCATATTATTAATTTTCCTGTCATTATCTGTAATTTCTAGATTAGTCGTAGAGTACGAGCCATGAGAAAACGTGACACGACATCTGGTGGACACAAGCGGAAATAGGTAGTAACTTCTATCGCTAACAGATGGCGCTAATAGCACGTACAGAATAATCTCGTTGGTTCGAGAAAGTTCTGGTGTCTTCCACTCACTTCTAGATGGCAGTAATTGGAATATATAAGAAGGCTAGTGGCGCAACCACAAGTCTCCGCGGGCCGGACAAAATCTGTCCGCAGGCCGGATGTGGCCCTCGGGCCGTAGTTTGGAGACCCCTGATGTAGACGATGATGTATCACCTCAAATTTAAGTTCAGTTAGTTAAAAAAAAAAGCAAAAAAAATTACAAAAGATAAAAATTATTTTAAAAAATTGATTTAAAGTTTTCATTACTGTGTCTGTAATTTTACATAAGAAATTTAATTTTAAAAGAAATTTAATTTAATTTTAAGTTTTCATTACTGTGTCTAAGTTTTATAAACGCTGTTCGCAATTTATCAGTGCCGTAATAAAAACTATTAACCCGTACTGTACGTACATACGTAGGTATCATCAGCTGTGTGTGTGGGTGCTGTTACAACCACCACCAACCAACCCTCACTATCCCCACTGAGCTCTGCTCCGTCGCCTCGCTTACCCTCGCTGACTTATTTTTTATTTATTTATAAGGTTATTTTAATTTATAAATGTGGTATAAATGTTTATTGTGTGTATGTGGTACTTAATATACTATTTTGTGACTAATTATTATTACGTATAGACGATTTTGGTGTTTATATATGGGGCGTTGCACGAATTAATTAAATTACATAAGATTACATTGTTCATTATATGATTTTTTTACGATACGATCCCGGTCCTGGAACGGATGAAGATCGTATCGCGAGGTACCACTGTATATCCATTCAAAAAAATCTAGGCTTATTTACACATAGCCTACTATATTTTATC
>CM040184.1:81075453-81112953 GCA_022606455.1 Callitettix versicolor
AGAAAAGAAATTAGTTTTGTCGTTTCCGTTTCATTAAAAAAGTTCGGGACACTTTTTTTCCTATTCACTCTTCTTGCCAAAGCTAACATTTTAATGTCGCTTCGCCTCAAAAGTTATAATTTGTTTAAAGATTTTAAATGACACGCTATTTTATACAGTTGTACAGATTGCCCCGGGTAACGAATTTGTACAAGATATTACCAATATTGATTTTCGATCAAAGTTTGAATTAGATCAGACCAAAATTGCTAATGTAAGATTGTTAACAGAAAAAAAATGTCTGAAATTATCTAACAATCTCTCAAAAAGTTATCTTGTATTTCAGAGTCGACGCTCATTTCATGATTCCGGGTCTGCGTCTTACCACGATGGATGCTCAAATAGCTCATTTTCCAGTGGTAAGCCGTCAAAAATTACATTAATTGTAACAAAAGTAGAAGAAACGCAACTAGCACGTAGCCAAGCTCTGTATTCCAACAGCTGCAACGCGAGAAGCACGTGACACTGCCAGAAGTGAATGGTCGGTAACCGCGACGGGATACATAAATATTTATTTGCTGTAAACATTTTTTAACAAACAACTTACTTTCACTTTCGTACAAGTTTAAAACACGGAAAATCAAATTTGAGGACTAAGATATCATTGTGCAAAAACAGAAACACTTTGTTGAACAATTTTCAAATTGTGAAACGCCTTCTTAATTTTTATTATTCGACTTTTATACAAGCCGACAGAAGTACAAAAATATCAACTACAATATACACTGAAATTCGGAAATATTTAGACGGCAATGTGAAAAGCCTTCTTAATTTTTAATACTCGACATTTATACAAACCGACAGAAGTACAAAAATATCAACAATAATATACACTGACATTTGGAAATATTTAGGCGGCCTTCTTAATTTTAATACTCGACATTTATACAACTGACAAAAGTACAAAAATATCAACAATAATATGCACTGACATTCGGAAATATTTAGGAGGCAATGTAAAAGGTTATAGCGTTTTTATTTCATTTACACGTAAGCCTTCGTTTTGAAACTTTTCTTATACAATTTCAGAAAGTAAACTGTGATAAAATATGTCAAACATAACGTGCCGCAGGTCGTGAATTTAGAACAAATGCAAAACAAAATAAGCCTAACCTGACGCACTTCCTACCAAGTTAGCAAGTTTATTGTTGTCTTGGATTGCCGCCAGATTGTACTGGTGTAGTCACGGCCATTAGGATAGAAGTTTGCCAAATGGGTTTAAAAGTTTAGTTGTGTTTGACAAGTCGTACAATCTGGAAGCAGATTACATAAGCTGAGAACAATGGCGTTTTTTAAAGTCTTTTGGAAGAACCAGGGCAAACATAGAAGTGAGTAAGGAAAACAGTTTTAAAGAGCATTTTAAATAAACATAGTTTTATATAAATAATGCATGTGTTTTTGTAATATTTTGGGAAAATACTGTCAACAGTTATTTAATGGGTTTTTTAATCAGTGAATAATTTCAATAATGCATTTAGGATCAGTTTAATAAACATTTTTAAAACATGTTTACTCATTTACGACGAATTAAAGAACGAAAATGTTATCGTATACGAAAACTTGTAAGTTTAGAGTATATTATTTTTTGTTAATTATTTAGATGCGCTTTTGAATCAACTAACAAAGAAGTTAATAGCTTCAAAAATAATAACGTCTAATATGTTGTTAGTTTAAAATAAATGTTTTGTAAATTCTACATTTTTCTACAGAATGGACTAATAAAATTACAATAAAAAATTTTGCTCCTTCAATTTTAGTGGTAAGCTATAGTCACTACATACTAGAGTTTTAATAGCCTATTGTAGGATCAGTTATTTACATCAAATAACTTTCTAAAGTACTAACACTTGAAATCAATTTATTGGAATTAAAGCAGTGAAGACACAGATTACAGAAGTAACGAGTTAAACCTATATTTACTTAAGGTACTGTTGCATAATAGGGAAGATAAGAAATATACTGTTAATTGAAAACGTATTTAGAAATGAACACAGCAAAATAAAATGCTTAAATTATACAAGCCTCTTAGATATTAAAACAGTGTTTTGTTTTTCATAAACAAAGTGTTGGTAGCCTGTATTTTAATAGCCTATTGTGTACATAACCTAGAATACGGTTGCACCAAATCTAAATAGGTTAATAACGGTTTCTAATGTTTATAATTTTAAAGTCGTGAATATTCATTTGGAAACTTTCATTTACTAGGTTTACAGTCTGTACTTTGTAGACGCTGTCAGGTATGTTATAACTTTATACACGATTTTCCATGATTAACGTTCGATTTGATTAAAAATAACCATAAAAATCGATTTCGGTTATAGGTTATATATCGTTTCCCGGAAAACATTTAAAAATCACGACCGTTCCAAATCTTTAAAGGAACACGTAACTTTTTTTGAAAATCTAATTTTACCATCGTAATCGGCTTTAAATCTGTACGATTTAACATTAATTGGTATAAATTCAGTTGAACATGCGACAATGAATCTATCTGTATATATATATCTGAATCTATATATTCGTAAAAGCTAATATATACAGATTTTAGCGATAAAGTAAGGGAAAGAAATTATAACTGTGTTATGTTTGGAAATTTGTTCCCATTATATATATGCGAGACAGTTGCGTGCCGCGATTATAAAATTAGTAACGTTCCCATTATATATATGCGAGACAGTTGCGTGCCGCGATTATAAAATTAGAACAGTTGCGTGCCGCGATTATAAAATTAGTAACGTTCCCGCGATTATATATATGCGAGACAGTTGCGTGTCGCGATTATAAAATTAGTAACGTTCCCATTATATATATGCGAGACAGTTGCGTGCCGCGATTATAAAATTAGTAACGTTCCCATTATATATATGCGAGACAGTTGCGTGCCGCGATTATAAAATTAGTAACGTTCCCATTATATATATGCGAGACAGTTGCGTGCCGCGATTATAAAATTAGTAACGTTCCCATTATATATATGCGAGACAGTTGCGTGCCGCGATTATAAAATTAGTAACGTTCCTAATATATATATGCGAGACAGTTGCGTGCCGCGATTATAAAATTAGTAACGTTCCCATTATATATATGCGAGACAGTTACGTGCCGCGATTATAAAATTAGTAACGTTCCCATTATATATATGCGAGACAGTTGCGTGCCGCGATTATAAAATTAGTAACGTTCCTAATATATATATGCGAGGCAGTTGCGTGCCGCGATTATAAAATTAGTAACGTTCCCATTATATATATGCGAGACAGTTGCGTGCCGCGATTATAAAATTAGTAACGTTCCTAATATATATATGCGAGACAGTTGCGTGCCGTGATTATAAAATTAGTAACGTTCCCATTATATATATGCGAGACAGTTGCGTGCCGCGATTATAAAATTAGTAACGTTCCCATTATATATATGCGAGACAGTTGCGTGCCGCGATTATAAAATTAGTAACGTTCCCATTATATATATGCGAGACAGTTGCGTGCCGCGATTATAAAATTAGTAACGTTCCCATTATATATATGCGAGACAGTTGCGTGCCGTGATTATAAAATTAGTAACTACAGAATCAGTGCTCATTTTAAGCTCCCGGTTCTCAATAGCTCACCACAGTGGGATGCTACAATAGTTTATTTTCCAATTCAAATTAGCTCAATCTACCGTTAATATTTAAATTGAAATCTAAATCGTGATGGAAGCGAATTTCCAAAAGTCATTTTTTTGTAACCTGTACTAAACTCTTTGAAACTCTCATTTTACCATCATAAACAACATCAAGCGTTTTAAACCCAAATTACATTGAAAATACAATGAACCCTGACCGACGTCAAATTTTCAACGATTTTGAAAATTAAAAATGTTAATTTGTTCAGTTTTTATCGCTGATTACGATGATCAAGTAAGATTTTCAAAAATAGTTGACAAAAAAAGTTACGAATTCTTAAAGGTTTGAAATGGCCGCCATTTTGAAACTGTTGAACGAATTTCGCTGGTTAACGAACAGAACTTGTTCAAGCTATTATCGAAATTGATTTTTTCCAGTTTAAGTTTGAATCAAATTGGACTAAAATTGTGAATATGTACGCGCTAACACACACATTTACATGGGTCTGGGTCTTAACCATGATGGCCATTTCCATAACTCATTTTCCCGATAGAAATTCGCTTAAACGCTGTAACTTTTTGTTAGTTGCTTCGTGGAACTAAATAGGAATCAGGCATGTGAATCAGTAAGGAAACTATTTATATAAATCGTAAAGAATCCCATTTTTATCTAGAAGGCAAAGATCGTAAAACTATAGACCCAAACAATTAAAAAAAAGTGACCTTGATATTTTAGATGCTATAATCAGCTGTAGACTAGAACTCTGATTAGTTGTTTGTAATTTTATTGTTTTAATGGTCACAAAGAATGATTCAAACGTTACGTTGTTTTCTAAGCAAGTGAGATATTTAGGGAATAGTTTTTAGAATGCCAAGTAAGGAATTTGAATTTCAAATACAGTCGTATAAAGTTTATACTTAGTTGTAAATGTTTCTAAACATATTTATATAAACATATAATCAAGGTGTACAGCTGTATTGCAGACATGACAAAAAGGATTTCCAAAGTAACAATATTTAATAATGCCATATAAACAAACATTGTGGTATGCGAATGAACATCTTATTTAAATTTTGATTGAAATTGAAAAAAATGAACCCTGACCACAGTCAGGAATGTGGAAATGTTTGCTCAGGAATGTGGAAATATGGAAATGTTTGCTCAGGTGATTTTAAGAAAATGTTAAATAGCTTCTATTTTGGAAAAGACTATTACAATGTCAGTATTTTTTCCCTCTGAAGCTTTAATTGACCACTATACTGTTCATACGCACATATATGAACGAAAGACACCAGAATCTTAAAAAAATCATGAACATTTTTTTAAGGCCTTCAAAACATGTTTTAAGTCTGAACAGTTGCGTTAATGTCTACACTTGTCTTTTGTGATGATCGCTCCAATAACTCATTGTCCAATGAAAATTCACAAATAATACATTGTTACCAAGAATACTAGTCAGAAGTGGGGTACAATATGTCTTCATATTCAAAAAGCATAATGACACTAGTTTACGATTACACGGCCTTCTAACGAGACCTTACAAAACGGAATCTTATATAATTGGTTTGATAACGGAAAGCTTTGCATACATTATAACTACGCAATACTTGGAGAAATATCAAGGTCGCTACGTTTGCAGTGCATCAAATATTGATAACAGAATTTAACATTGAAAATAATAACCGGACTTTTTTGTTGGATCTTTATCTACTGGTGTTTTATGATTTTCACCGTGGAATATAACTACATTTTGTTGGTAATTTTTTTTTTTTTGTGTTTAACATCCAACTATTGTGCACACTTGGGCTAATGCAGATGATGGGATGATTTATAGCGTATGAAAATGCCAAGCCCTTGCCGGGAATCGAACCTGGGTCCTCGGGGAAAGCCTAGTACGCTATCCACTAGGCCACCGAGGCGGCTTGGTAAAAAAAAAAATCATGCAGCATTTAGTAGTTATGTTTATTAACAGAATACATAGTGATGAATTAATTATAACAAGTACAACAGGAAGCTAGACAAATTGTTGGTGTTATTTTAAAGGAACAAGTAAGAAAAATACACAAGCCAACGATTTTTGTAGAGATTAAATATGTCGGATATAGAGTATCAGATGGTTGTTAAATTTATTAACATAGCCTTTCCTTTTAACTGAAAATTTCCAGCTTGTTAAAAGAACTGTACTTTGATTGGATTTGAAAGCTAGTTACATTTCTTCCCTATTTTGTTGAAAAACACTGTTTGAAAGAAATGTTAGTAAACTTTTAAGTTGGCTATTTCATAATTTTAGATCATTTTCAAATAAATAATTGATAAATTATTTAAAACTGGTTTTTCCAGTAGGAGATTCTCAAAATCCTGTTTTTTGTTCATAAAAGAATTAATGTTGTCAAACTTTCTAAAGTTGATGTTGGAAATGTTTTGTAATAATAAAAGACTGTTCCTGTTTAGTTTATTTATTTCTAAAAATTAACAAATAAGTATTCCTTATTCTCCTTTCTTTTCATTGGCTCGCAAGTTGGTTATTGAACTTTCATCATTTGTTTTTGTTAACGAGAACACTTTGTCTTAGCTTCGTTTATTTCAAATCCATGTTTTTTCAATTACCTATATTATTATTTGTGGTTATCCTTAATCAGCATATCATGTACTGTGGGGAACCACTGTCCTCTATAAAATGTTCTGTAACACTTTCCATTCTGATTTTTCCCCAATTTTTAAACATTAATTGATATTGCACTATTATTAACGATTATTATTGCACATTACAATTAATTTATATATTTAATAAAAGTTTAACTGAAGGTAACGATCAAGTGAAACAATGTTTTATACAAATTTAAAGTAACAACAACCGCAACTTTTATTTTGGGACAAACACGTAAAGACAGTACATAATAAGTTTCACAAATGATTCTATTTTGCAATGACGATCATGTTAGGTATTTCACACCTGCGTGTCGAAGATATTGATCAACAAAATTCTTGTGAAATTTATTGCCATTCTTTCTATGAAAGTTTACAATAATTCAATTCGTTTATTTGTTTGCAGAACTTGGAGATGAATGGGCATTGGCAAAAAACCTCGATGGAGAGTTAGACTGCCTTCCTCAGGCGGACAATAATTCCGAAAATGATTCTACTTTCAAAGTGAAATACCTCGGAAGTATTCCATTAGCACTACCAACAAATAATCAAAGTACTACGAAGGCAATAGATTCAATTCTTGCAATGGTAAGGAATTTTATTACTGATTGATAGCTACAAACATGTTTGCACGAACAGTTACACTACTGTCTTAGAACTACTTCAATCCCTCGATTCGTTGTACAGTACAAATACGTTAAGCAAAGATTACACTGTACGATTTCTCTATTGACCTTAGGCTACTCCAGGACACCTTCACTTATATGCTGTCTTTACAGTACAATATCTTGGCATGAGGAGACATCTCTTTTGTTGTCTTGATTGTTACATAGAGATCAATTAATTACTGTATTAAGAACATGTTTTAAAAATTACCGATATTCCACAAAATTATTATTTTCTGAATTTTCAGTCCTAACAATTACACAGAATCTTGTGGTTTACATTACACACAATAAATCTACAATTTTCATAATTAGAATTATGACTTATTTTCTTCTGCCTAGTGGTCTTTTTACTCACCTCGTAAAGGGTACCGCGCTTTCAAAACCTCACTGTTTCGTCTTCAAGCCGTAATACAAAATGTCAAATCCCTCTGTTAAGGGTGTCACAAAGTAAACAAAACATTGAAAACACATGGCACAAACACTAAACACAGTTACACAATTTTTATTAAAATTCATAATAAAATTTGGTTTGGCCAAACGTTATTAGCAACTCATATTTCGTTACATTCCGGACTGCAACTTAATGTCAGCAGTTTAGTGTTTGTGTGTTTTCAGTGTTTTGTTAACTTTGCGATGACCTTGACTTAGGGATTTGACATTTTGTATTATGGCCTGAAGATGAAACAGTGAGGTTTTGAAACCGCGGTAGCCTTTACAAGGCGAATAAAAAAGACCACTGGATGGAAGAATATAGATCATAGTCCATAGAATATTGAAATATGTGGTCCAGTGGCTATGTTCCTATAACACAATTTTCATCGATACTGTACACAAAATAAATACATTTTAATTATTTTAGTCTATGATTAGGTCACAGCTATAAATATTTTTATATGACACACTGTACGACAGCTTACCTTCCGATACCTTACATTTTTTAAAGTCAATTAACTTACACAATTCTGTTCATTGCAATCAACTATTATTTTTCATGCTAGAGAAATTTATTTAATTAATTACAGAAATTTTTATTGATATATTTACAATGAATGTATTACTGTGCCTACAATGTTTATTTCAAATACATAGTAATAAAAGCATAGTTGATAAAAAAAACGGAGAAAGAATTTCATTACTAATAAAATGTTTTTTACAGGCCAAAGCTAATCGAAAGAAAACCCAAAGAGTTGAGGTCACTCTCAGTATGAAGGGAATTGAAGTTATTGACCTGAACTCACAGAAAAATATTCTTGATATTTCGATATTCAGGTATGGAATTTGTAACTATTTTCATTCACTAGTACAATAATGTTTCTAAAATATTTTGCAGTTACAATTATAAAATATAGTTGTTACATAGTGGTTACCTAACATATTCATTTCAAAACAATAAACTAAAAGTGCAAAATTTTTATGTAACACAATGGTGTTGCAGGTAGCGGTGGTAATATTATATTATTTTCACCAAACAGCTGACTGATCAACAGCTGTTGTTTTATCAATAACGATTTTATGTTAAAATATCAAAAATATTTTTATATTCAATCAAAAAATATTTATTCCGCTTACCTACAGTAAGGTAAATTATATTAACTTTTGTGATTCTTTAATCATTAAAATGTGCACACATAGCTTTCAAGTTCACATTGTTTAAGTCTTGTACATAAGCTGCAATGGATTTGTACAAATATTTGATATTTTTTTTAGTGTCAAAATATTAATAAAAAAGCATTGTCCTTATAATACAAAATCATTGTCCCTATAATATAAAACCATTGTCCCTATAATACAAAACCATTGTCCCTATAATACAAAACCATTGTCCTTATAATACAAAAACATTGTCCCTATAATACAAAAACATTGTCCCTATAAGACAAAAACATTGTCCCTATAATACAAAAACATTGTTCATATAATACAAAACTATTGCCCCTATAATACAAAACCATTGTCCCTATAATACAAGAACATTGTCCCTATAATACAATAACATTGTCTCTATAATACAAAAAATATTGTCCCTATAATACAAAAAATATTGTCCCCTAGAAAACTCCTTAGAAAAGGAACTATTTCTTATAGACAGAATAAATGTTTAACTAGTCAACTTACTTTACCAATATGTATATAAAGATATTGTCACTTCTAAATATGGGCAGACTCTCAACTTAAAGTATCTAAAGGAATTGTAAATTCCACATTGTGAGCCCAAAATAAGAGAATGATGTAATTAGATATGCATTCACTTTGATACCTTTCCAAGTTTAAAAGAAGTGGGCGCAAATTGAAAGTGGCTGTCTTTATTTTTGGCAGATACCTCAGAATATAAGAACAAGTGTTACCAAAATTAAAATGAACCTGTCGTGAGTTTGTTGAAACCACACACACGTGCAGCGCAAATCCATGTGTAGAGACTGTAGAAAGGTCATTCGATTTTGGCTGCTTGTAATTCTTGATGTTTAAGAGTATTTTGAAACAAAATTGTGAGAGTAAAATGAATTTCTAATTAGGATAATTAATCAGTATTTTTTCTTCTAAAAATTGCAAGTATGTCTTGACCCAGTCCATTAGTAGTAATAGTAATTGTAAGTCCAAACTAAACCAAGGATTTTTTTCACGTAGTTTCATCATTATTGTTAGAGTCCTTAGATGAATGAATATTTCTAAAATATGAATTCTTTAAAACGAACAACATCCATTTTTCTTCGCCAGTCTAAATAATGTAAAATGTATTTTCCACAGGATTTCCAATTGCTCGGCAGACTCTGTACACAGCCGAGTGTTTGCGTTCCACTCTACGAACAGTCACGAGACGACAGAGTGCCATGCGTTTCTTTGCCCAAAACGAGGAGTTGTAAGTGTTTTTAAAAAAATTTCTAGTGATTTTTTATTGGAAATACGAAACTAGACAGTATGACCTGGTTTTATTTTTCTATATATTCACATACAGAAATATTTATATTCATACAATCACACACACACACACACACACACACACACACACACACACACACACACACACACACACACACACACACACACACACACACACACACACACACACAAACACACGCACGCACATACACACACACACACACAAACGCACACACACAAACACACACACACACATGCACACACACAAACACACACACACACACATGCACACACATACACACACACATGTACACACATACACACACACACAAACACACACACACACACATGCACACACATACACACATACACACACACACACACACACACACACACACACACACACACACACACACACACACACACACACACACACACACACATTGGCTACATACTTTCAGCATAGATATATAGCCGCTTCGGTGGCCTAGTTGATAGCGTACTGGTCTTTCACCCCGAGAACCAGGGTTTGATTCCCGGCCAGGGCTTGGCATTTTCATACGTTATAAATCATCCCATCTTCTGCATTAGCCCAAGTGTGCACAATAGTCGGATGTTAAACAAAAAAATATGTTATTCAGTCCCATTAATTTTTCAAAATTTGTTTTTTAATCGTCAGAAAACCAGTAACCAGCTGTGATTATTAAAAAAAAATTTAGAACATTTCCAATTCATGTTAACATTAAGAACCATTTTTGTGTGTTTAGAATTGTAACCAATTGAAATTGCATGAACGTAAAATTGTTTACATTAATTTCGCTTAAGACAAACAAGTCTAGCTGTAATGTTTCAGTTATTGCTGTACTTGTTTGGTTCTGTTTTATACAACGGTTAGTAGAAAAAGACCTACTCTACTTAAGTATAAAATGCGTTTTTTTGATAACATGTCTTAACTTTAGTTTCTTTCTTCTCTTTGTTTCACCCTCTTTGGGGTATGCTGAATTAATCATTTCTTGCGCGCTGTACTTTTCTTTGTTCCCAGTAGCTCTTCATTCTTTCCGATCTTCTTTTCCTCTCCTCTTCCGAAATGACAGGTTTAGGTCTTATTTTGGTTTTATCTTGGAATCTTATTCTTTCGTCTTTGGTAATTATCTTAGCAGTTTGGTCAAGCAATGAATCTTCTGTAATTTTTAATTCTATTAGGTCTTTTTCAATTTCTTTAAACCAGTTCGGTTTTGTTTTACGATTATGGAAAAAATCAAACACTTGTTTCGTTAATCTATTAGAGTTCATTCTAAGAAGATGGCCGTAAAAATTTATTCTCCTTTTTCTCATAGTATCTGACAATTTTTCAATTTTCTTGTAGAAAGCTTCATTTCTTATATATACTACCTTATTATCCTGAAATTTTGTTCCTATAATTTTTCTTAAGATTTTCCTTTCCGTTATTTCAAGCTTTTCTATCTGCCCTATGCGATTCATGATTAATGTTTCTGCTAGGTACAGTGCTTCCGGCTTGATCACTGTTTTATAATGTTTAATTTTGAACCCCCATGAAAGGGATTTCTTATTGTATGTTTCTTTTGTCAATTGGAAGGCCAATTCAAGTTTGTTTTTCCTGGATTCCATTGCCTTGCCTTCATCTGCATTCCAACTAATCCATTCACCAAGATATTTGAACTCTTTTACAATTTCTATTTTCTGTTCTTGGATTTTAAGGTATTTATTTGGGTATTTGTTTGTCATGATTTTGGTCTTTTCAAAAGATATGTTTAGACCTATTTTAGATGCTTGTTTCTTTAATTCAAGAATCTGCTCCCTTGCTTCCTCCATTGTTTCAGCAAACAAGGCCATATCATCTGCAAATGCAATACAGCTAATTCTGAGATTCTTCTTTTTGTAACCCAATCCTATTCCACTTTTTATATTTTTCTTCCATTCCCTGACTACTTTCTCAAGTGCACAATTAGACAATAAAGGGGAGAGCCCATCCCCCTGCCTGACTCCCGTTTTTACTTCAAATGAATTCGATAGTTCACCCATAAATTTATCTTTCAAAACTGTATTTGTTATAGTTGCTTTTATGATATTAGTTGTTTTCTTATCCAAACTTAGTTCTTCTAGTACGGATATAAGAGATTCTCTATCAATGGAATCGTAGGCCTTTTTAAAATCAATAAAAGTAATTACATACGTTTTAGCTCTTACTTTTTGGTATGCCATAATGTTTTTAAGATTGAATATTTGTTCCACGCATGATCTACCTTTTCTAAAACCTCCCTGGTATTCTCCCAATTGTGGGTCCAAACTTTAGTTTATTGAATGGTTTATAAGTTTATACGTTGAATGGTTGAACATGTTTATAAGTTTATTGAATGGTTTAATTAATTAGCATCTTCGATAGCCATAATCGCCTGTCATTCTACTATATACCATTACAACCAATGATGTAACCAAAAACACAATTTAAAAACGGTTGAAAAAAATTAATTTGGAAGTATGACAGCCGGTTAATTAGAGTTTGTAGACAAAGCCAAGATCTGTCTGACTGTCATCAGTAATGCAACACTCTTGTGTGATTTGACTGATCACTATAAAATTTAATGAAAATGATTTTTTTACCTGCCTAGGACCCAGGAAATATATAAAGGTTGATGATAAAAATTGTAAACGTAGTTTAGTTAAAAAAACTATTTTAGGTGCTTTTTATATGTATTTACAAATGTTTTTGTTTATTTTTACATATTTCTGTAACAAGTAAAATCTGAACAACGAATGTTTGTTTTGAAAAATTATTAAACAACTTTAGGTTTTTTAAAGCCATTTGACATTTTGCAGTGTGGTTTAAGTTAGTAGAATACGATTCAAAAATCATTTTTATTTTTGGGCGTAAAATACTTTCCAATTTTTTTTTTATTATTTTTCTCAGCGAAAAACCTATAGGGTTATCACCGCTGTATCACGAATTCACCATTTCAAAACCTAAAATACAGCTTATGTGATGTGAGTGACTGAAACTGTCTAATTCATATTGCTGTAGTCAGCTGATCCATTCTTAAAAACAAACAATCAAGTTTACTAATTAACAAGAACAAGAAACAAACGGAACCTTACTTTTAAGTTTTAAAAGCATGCGTTTAACTATTTTATTTTTGCTTAAAAATAAAGATTAAGCCTATACAGAATCACAGAATTATGTGCAACGATCACACACTTTGTTTGATTTTTGCGCAATTTGATATTTTAAGTTGTTACTAAACTAATACTGTTTCTTTCAGGCAGAACAGATGGCTATAACGGTAGCAAAGTGTTTCAATGCGGTTTATGAAGCTTGGTTAGAAAAACAACATTTCACTTCCAATTTTAGAGTGAAAGACACAGTGACTACAACTTTAAAGTCTAACAATGTACATAATGGTAAGGTCATTCAACATTATGATTAGGCTATGGATAAATTTAAAAAATATTGCTTAACGTGACCTAATGAGCCATGTTATTGTAGAATAAATTTGTTTGTGTCGTAAGCTAGTAATACTTGACTAACATTACTTAGTTTGTGTACATATGGTGCATACAGCATTTCGGAAATTACTCAACTGACTATTCAAGTTATGAAATACCTGAAAATGAACACTATAGAACTTTTGTTCTACTATAAAAAACTAGGTAAATTTCACTTTGTTCCACACACAAAGGAATTTTAAAGCAATACAATTATCACCTGTTTCTGAAGAAAATGTTTTGGTTTACTATTGCTGACATGCAGATAATAGTACCAACCTAAGAACTTCAGAAAACCGACATGATTGTCAAACAATCATATAAAGTTGACTTAGAGAACTGAAGAACAGTTTAAAAATGTATACAGCCTATCTACTTGCAGTATTACTAAAAGATTAATTCACTCTGTTGTGGATGGTCAGGGTCTAGAAGAATTAACAGATATGATATGCATAAAAATATCTTTGGTATTTTAAACCTTGATTTATTTATAAAACATTAAGCCTATTTTCTGTTTAAAATTGCATCAGTGAAAATGTGATCTAATAAAAATATTTTATCAAACAGTTGGACTATTTTCTCTGAGTAAAGTACTTAACATTTACGTTGTGTTTCAGATGTCAATATGAATAACAATAAACAGGAGAAGAACCAAAACTTGAGGCCTAACAATGTTTTGTTAATAGATATGTCTATCGAAAATTACAAAGGAAATAATTGGGTGAGTGTTAAAACATAATTTGTGTTTTTAGATTAATTTACCAGAAAATCAATGAAGAAATGCGATAATGCCAACATTAAATGAATCTTTTTCATTACACTTTCTAAGCATTCTATATAATACTTGATTGCAATTAAAATACAAGTGACATTGTCAGATTGAGCAGAGTGTTGATTATTCATAAGGAATTCTTTTTTTCTGAATGTATAGAACACTTTTCATTAGTAAACGAATATATGCTAAATATTTACTGATCTACGAAAAATTGTACAACATTCAACTTAAAAACAACATTAGTTAAAAATACGCGGATTGTTTAATAGATTTATACTAAATTGGTTGTACTTAGGTAAATGGTTGAAGTGAAACCTTTCGGAATCTGTTTGCATCAGGCCCTGCTGAACTATACTTAGGCCACAATCCAGTGTTTTACAAGAAAAATCTGATGCTAAAACAAAAATCTGTCCCTAAATATGTTACTCTGAAAAATGAAAAATTTTAATTTAAAAAACTAAAACAAAAATCTGTCCCTAAATATGTTACTCTGAAAAATGAAAAAGTTTAATTTAAAAAACTCAATACCAAAGTGGATTTAATTTTCTTTTATTCTTTTTATTTGTTTCACCCAACTTTGGGGTACACTAAATCAATCACTTTTTAATGTTCTATTTCTTCCTCATAGCCCAGTAATGCTTCATTCGTTGTGATCTTGCTTTTCTTTCTTTGTCAGAGATTTGGATCGTTCGCTTGGATTTGACTTTGCCTTGGAACCGTTGCTTCTTGTCCTTGGTTATTGTTTTGGCTGTTCTGTCCATGAGCATAGTGTCAGTGATTTGTAGTTTTGCTATGTCCTTCTCCGTTTCTCTAAACCAAAGTGGTTTAGCTCTTCTATTGCGAAAGTAGTTAAATATTTTTTTGGTTACTCTATTTTTGTCCATTCGGAGGATGTGCCCATAAAAATCAATTCTCCTTTTTCTTACTGTGTCTGATAGTGTTTCAGTTTTTTGGTAAAGAGTTTCATTACTGATGTGGAGTAATTGGTTGTTACGGAATTTGGGGCCTAAGATTTTTTGTAATATCCTTCTTTCTTTGATCTCCAGCCTTCCAAGTGGGCCATGGGTTGTGAGAGATAATGTTTCAGCTGCATATAAGGCTTCTGGTTTAATTACCATATGATAATGCCTTATCTTTGTATTCCAGGAGAGGGACTTCTTGTTGTATGTGTCTTTGGTAAGTTGGAAGGCTAATTCAACTTTATTTCTCCTAGATTCCATAGCTTTTTTTCTCTAGGGCGTTCCAGCAGTTCCATTCCCCAAGATATTTGAATTCTTTAACTATCTCAATGTAGTGTTCTCCCACTTGAAGCTTTTTTGGTGGTTTTTGTATGTTTGTTAATATTTTAGTCTTTTCAAATGAAACTTTGAGACCCATTTTTAATGCTTGCTTCTGGAGTTCAAGAGTCTGTTCCTTAGCTTCTTTCAATGTCTCAGCTAGTAAGGCCATGTCATCCGCAAAAGCCAAACAATTTACCTTAATGCCTTTCTTTTATTATTATCTAACATTTGTATTTTTTTTTTTTTTTTGTAGGTGAGTTTCGATAACGAACAGGAAGAATCTCCCAAGTGGTAAGTAAACTGTTAGCGCAGAATGGTTAGCAAAAATGAATTAAATATTTTAAAATAAATGATTGGGGTGTGCAAAAAATCAAGTAATTTATAACAATAAGTAAGAATACTGTTTATTTGAATCTATTAATAACTTTAAGCTTTCATAGTTATAGTGAATTTTTCTAAAAGTAAATTATGTTTTCTTATATCTAATACGAGAAATACAAATCAGTTATTCTTCTAAACAAAAAGTGGATAGTATTTCTGAAATGGGTTGCACCAGAGAGTTGGTAGTTGTGGAACATCTTCTCCTTCAGTCAAAAAGTAATTTGAGGGTTCTCCTTTCAAAAATGTGGCAGTGAAATGTAATATTTATACAAATTTTAGAGGTTCTACAAAATTAGCAAAATATGTTTATTGCCTTACTACGCAAATTTGGAATCGAGAGCATAATGTAGACTGTTTGTATTTAGATTATATTCTAGAGGGCTGTTTGTATTTAGATTAGATTAGATAATATTCTAGAGGAAGGGATTTGTTCAACCCCAGGCACTGCAATCAACTGACCTATTGTGCAACTTACCTCTTAAAATACCTAGTTCAGCAGATTGGTGCCCCTAATAAGTTCCAACAACCCACTGACTAGCTCACTCTGCTGAAGATCCCTAGGGTCTTGGAAACCAAAAACCCCTAGCCTCCTACTAGCAAGAGCCTCACAATCATAAATTATGTGACCTGCAGTTTCCTCCTCCTTTCTGCACAATCTACTCACGGTTTCTCCATGGTACACACCTATCCTGTTCATGTGTCCTGTTATGAGCCCCATGATCCTCCTGAGTTGTGCTCTGCCCAGGACATCTGCTGCCCCTTTGATTCCTCCAGAAAGAACTTTGCTTAAGAGACGTTTACTATGGGAATGCCCATGAAGGTTGTCCCATCTTACCTGGTGTTGATATGTAATCCACCCATTAATAGCAGACCTGGCCAACGATCGAGAAATCCCTAAAGCCAGTGTATTTTAAGAGAACGATATTTACATTACAAACTTATTTCTTATTCTTACCTGTAAGCAATTTTTTGTGTTTTGGAAATGTTACAATTTCTCAAGTTTGTATATACTTGTTCCAGGACCTGCCAAAATGTGAACAAACCATCAGCTGATTTTATACAATCGAATTTCATCAACTTCAACACTGAATGGAAGGAAAACAACAATATAGATCTGTTTGCACTATAGACTGCGTGATCAAGTAAACTTAGTTGTAAAATCAAGTGAGCGTGTTTATGTTTAAGAGTACGTTTGTTGTCGTATGTATGTCATAGAGATTAATTTGCACTACTTTACTGTATGATAACCGAAATATTTCAACGCAGGATTGCACCAGTTAAAACGTAAAGTATAAATAATCGTACATAATACTGTTATTTGTTATATTATTTTTTAGTGAAAATATTGTACCAGAGAAATATTTCAAATATGTATTTTATATTCCAGATTTAAAGAAGTTTTCGACAACAATAACATATTGAATGTAAAAAATGCAGTATGAAGTAAATGAAATGTTTAATTATTTCAGTAAAGAAGATATTTTATTATTTATTACAAGTTGGAAAAAATGGATTTACGAAAAAATGGCAAAATAATTACGAAATTCTAGAAAAAATATTTTTATTCACACGCATGTATTCATAAATTATTTCCAATTTTGTTGTTATGGTCATAAAATTATTATAATTTATATGAGGATTTTATTAATATTTCTTTATGAATTCATGATTTACACAAATTTTGAAATAATGATAATAATTTATTAATTCTTAGAAAAAACATTAAGGTTTTTCCTTTATCTTTCTTTTTCCTGATTCTCAGATAGAGCGAAAGAATATTAATAGTAGAAATAATTAAATGAATGAAGTTACGAGTGATTGAAAGATGTACCTTGTGTATATACATTGTAGGTTATTTTAGTAATTTATTACTATTACTAATTAGTTGTATGCATTTGTCTTAATTAATTGATATTATCGAGTGCTTTTAATTTTTATATTTTTAAATTTAATATTAAAATAAGCGTTAGCAATAAGTCTTTAAATTCATCTTGATGAAAACAACATTGTTGTGAAATATATTATATTTTAAATACAATATTTTTTACTATGTACACTTTATATGGCCTAAGTAAGATATAACTAATAAATAGTTAGTTAAATTGTAGGCCTAATCACGTTGTAGATCACAATATAAATACAGGGTTACTTTCACAAACTCTTTTACAAATTTGTTTTCAAAATGTCAGAAGTAAATCAAGAAATGTGTTACGTTATTTGTAGGTAATGTAACAAATAATGACTGTATTATAGCAAATAAATTAGTTTCTGTTGGACCAAATATTTATGTATAAAATAATGAAATATACCGTTTATTGTTTTGTTTTTTAATGGAGTTGATAGTTTTATGAATTTGTTTGTCTTAATAAAATAAAGATTATTTTTATTTCAGAATTTAATACGTTTACCAGATAATGTTATTAGTACCAGTTATACTTTCTCTTATTGCAATTAGTCTAATGTGTTTTAATTGTAAGAAACGTAATCATTGTGATAAAATGTGATTTTTAATGTACTTATATTGTAGAATAGTTAAACATTTTAAATAATGTTATTTAAATTTTGTACTCTTCATTGCTAGACTTAAGTAAGATTTGTAAATAAACATTATGTTGAAAACTTTGTTATTATATTGTTTTGCTTACAATTCCTGTAACAGTTTTTTTAAAGAATTAATATTTTGAAATAATATAGGGATTAAATATATTATTTTCTGATTTATTTGAATTTAAAAACAATGTTTCATTATTTCATATTCTTTATAGGTACACTTCACGTCTCCCCCCTCTGTCTGTCTGTCTGTCTGTCTTCCTTCCTGCCGATTGTCTGTTTGTGTGTGTGTGTGTGTGTGTGTGTGTGTGTGTGTGTGTGTGTGTGTGTGTGTGTGTGTGTGTGTGTGTTCTCTGAGTGTGTCTCTCTCTCTCTCTCTCTCTCTCTCTCTCTCTCTCTCTCTCTCTCTCTCTCTCTCTCTCTCTCTCTCTCTCTCTCTCTCTCTCTCTCTGTGTGTGTGTGTGTGTGTGTGTGTGTGTGTGTGTGTGTGTGTGTGTGTGTGTGTGTGTGTGTGTGTGTGTGTGTGTGTGTGTGTGTGTGTGTGTGTGTGTGTGTGTCTGTCTCTCTCCCTCTCTCTCTCCTGTGTGTGTGTGTGTGTGTCTGTCTGTGTGTGTGTGTGTGTGTGTGTGTGTGTGTGTCTCTCTGTCTCTCTCTCTCCTCTCTCTGTCTCTCTCCTCTCCCTCTCTCTGTGTGTGTGTGTGTGTGTGTGTGTGTGTGTGTGTGTGTGTGTGTGTGTGTGTGTGTGTGTGTGTGTGTGTGTGTGTGTGTGTGTGTGTGTGTGTCTCCCTATCTCCCCCTCTCCCCTGTGTGTGTGTGTGTGTGTGTGTGTGTGTGTGTGTGTGTGTGTGTGTGTGTGTGTGTGTGTGTGTGTGTGTGTGTGTGTGTGTGTGTGTGTGTGTGTGTGTGTCTGTCTGTCTCTCTCTCTCTCTCTCTCTCTCTCTCTCTCTCTCTCTCTCTCTCTCTCTCTCTCTCTGTCTGTCTGTCTGTCTGTCTGTCTGTCTGTCTGTCTGTGTGTGTGTGTGTGTGTGTGTGTGTGTGTGTGTGTCCCTATCTCCCCCTCTCCCGTGTGTGTGTGTGTGTGTGTGTGTGTGTGTGTGTGTGTGTGTGTGTGTGTGTGTGTGTGTGTGTGTGTGAGAGAGAGAGAGAGAGAGAGAGAGAGAGAGAGTGAGTGTTTGTGATAGATTGATTTGCTTTCTTTACAATAAATACACACCGAAAACTTAAAGTTAAATTTCAAAATTCAACAAAAGGAAAACAATATTTTAAACTTACATGATATCTATATTAACAAGAATTGAACGAACAAAGCAAGATCTCTTTTTCAACTTGATCATGAGGCATTTGGTTTGTGTGTTTGTTACGCAATTTTCACCAAACACACTAACAGATGTTCTGAAACTTGGCACGAAGGTACCTTTTATAAAGCTCGAATGCTGTATGTATAAGATTTTTTCCATTCACTTCCGTCTCAATATGGTGCGTAATATGACATAATGTCATTAAATATAAATGTACTAGAATGATAACCCTTATGAGAGATATGTGAGCGCTTGTTGCTGGTAGCATCTTATGGCAATGTGTTCAATTACAGTTAAATAGATAGTAGTACTGTATATTTTCTCAAATGTTTTCCTTCCTAACCTTGGAGCTTGCAGTGTTCGTAACAGCAAACAGTCCAATTATTTGGACTTCAGCCTCTGGTAACGAACATGCTTTTTATCATGGTGGGTGTACTAGTCCATAGATATTCAGTGATAAAGTCAAGGTCCACTTTGTGATATATTTCATTTGTGTGTTTTTGTTTATTTTTGATGGTACTGTTACATTCAGTCATTTATGCCATTTATTAGTGACAGTGTAATGTTTGTCATTATACACACACACACACACACACACACACACACACACACACACACACACACACACACACACACACACACACACACACACACATACACACACAGAGGGGGGAGGGAGAGAGGGGAGAGACAGACAGACAGACAGACACACACACACACAGACAGACAAGCAGGCAGGTAGTCAGACAGACAAACAGAGGGGAGACATGAAATGTACCTATAAAGAATATGAAATAATGAGACATGTTTTCATGTTTGTTGACACACACACACACACACACACACACACACACACACACACACACACACACACACACACACACACACATATATTTTGGTGTTTAAAGTCCGACTATTTTGAACACTTGGCCTAATGCAGACGATGGGATGATTTATTGTGTATGAAAATGCCAAGCCCTGGCCGGGAATCGAAACCGGGTCCTCTGGGTGAAAGCCCAACTAGGCCACCAAGGCGGCTATATATATACATTTTAAAGATCCCTCAAAAAGTGATCTAGAGTTTAAGATTGGTGCTCATTTTAAGGTCCCAAGTATGGGTCTTACCATGATGGCCGCTTCAATAGCTCATTTTTTCCAATGAAAATATTCTCAAAAGTTTACTGTCATTGAGTGCTCTGTATATTAATTAAGAATACATTAGGAGGTTACTGTTCTTTGAACTTATGGTTGTAGAAAGGTAGTGTCTTGTAAATAATAATACAGGAAATATAAAATAAATAACAAAACAAAGCCAGTATGACTATAACAAATAAAATATTGAAAAGAGAGAGAGAGAGAGAGAGAGAGAGAGAGAGAGAGAGAGGAGAGAGAGAGAGAGAGAGAGAGAGAGAGAGTGTTTAGATAAAGGGGTCACCAAGTCATTTTTCCAGGAGAATAAAAGAATATCTATGGCCAAAGAATGGGTCTAGTCCAGTTTTTTTACTTGGAGCATGTCAAAGCTGTTTAAAATGCCATTGCTTAGTGATAATAATTTTTGGACCTAGAAGTTTTGGCTCATCTTTTATTCTAATTTTACTGCCATATTTAAATAAACCTTTAGAATAATAATTATAATGAATTCCAATAACTATCATATTAAAATTATACTGCTAAAAAATTGGAATTTTGTTTATACACTAAACAATTTTTTTAACCCCTGTATATTCCATTACGTAACAAAATAAAACGAGATTTGCAAAAGTGTGATTTTTATAGGAATAATTGAAAATTTTGTAAAATTATAATTTAGAAGATAATGTAGTATAATAAATTTTCTTAAAGTACTAAGTAATTTGTAAATACACGTTTCTGATTAAATGTTCGTATGTATTTTTAAATACAATGTAGTGACTAATATAATAAATTTCGTATAATTAATTGAGAGGAAATCAGTGCGATTTGCAATACATTTATTAATTTTGTATTTCCCTCTCTGTACATGCGCAAAGCCTTATCCCAATTCGAATCTGAAACTGGAAATATTTGGAAACATCTGCGTTGCGTTGCAGATAATCTATGGGTGCATTAAATGTCAACCTTGGATCAGCTGATTCAGTCATTTCAGTGGCTATTCGTGCACGAGACGTCGTGACATATGGAAGTTATTTGGTTCTGTTGCCGTCAGTTATTTGGGTTTTAAATTATATATCCTTGTGTTCTTGTCGCATAATGATTATTCTAGAATAAATTAAATTTAATAAATTTGACTGATAAATGACAAGTTTTTACTAATAGTGTGTAGATACTAGTTTTAATTTTAAGCTGTATCTCCTGATACTGCATATGGACATCTAACCTTGACAAAATGTTTATTTCATTATTTTCGATTTTGCTGCTTTTAAGAATATGACTGTAATTTCGACTGTATACTATTTGGATTGTAAATCAAAACAAGAATATTTTTAATAGTTACGTTGACTCTGTTCACAGGTAGGAAAAATCCAGGCAACAGCATGTTTGCATGATTCATGTGGAAGGCTTAAACTTATAATGTAATGGAGATGAAAGTAGTAGGATTGAACTCGTTAGAACATTTGTTTAACAGAAACATTTCAATTTAGCATTTTGTCAATGTGTTTTAAACATTACTTTAATATGATAAAAGTTCAAATAGGCCAAATACAATATAGACTGCATTACAGGTATGCACTGTAATTTGTATTAGGCTTATATATTTGTTTTTGTTTATTTGTTCTTAGTATTGTTGACATAAACTCTACATTTTTCTACAAAATTTCTTTCTCCAGTCATTCAGAGCTGTTTTAAGATTAGCACATTTTTTAGAAAATCAGTATCTGACAGTGTTCCTGGGAGAGTTGGGAAAAATATGTAGCTAATGTTCTCAGAATAATGAAATGCAAATTCACTCAAAGTACAACATATACTTATCAAGCTTGCTTTTAACAACTAATAGTAACAAAAAACAATATAAGTTTATGTTATGATTTATTAGTTTATTGTTCCCAGTTACTATATCGAGGGATAGTGACATTAGGTAGGGGGTATTAGACACAAACAGTGTGATAATTGAAACTGTCTTTTTTTTTTTTTTTTTGTTCTGAAAGAAACATGTTTTCTGAGTAAAGTGATACCAACATTTTTGATGTTTGTTAAAGCATTGACAGCATAGTAATTTTTTTTTTTAAATCTGAAAACATCTTTGTAAAATATCAAGAAACTATCTGTGTAACACGCTTTGTAGCATTATAAAACATAGGTTTCACTTATTTTGTTATTGTTTAAATGGTAGAATTGTCATGATTGGGAATTTATAAAATTTTAAAGAATAAATTTCTAACCTCATCAGTATTAAGAAAATTAGTAAAAAGGAATTTTTAGTTTAGAAAATACTTTATTTAACCTAACCTGAAGGATTGTTTACATTAGGTAGTGTCACTTGTCCTTAATGCATTTTTGTAGAATGCTTTCCTCTTCCTCTTCCCCACCTTCAGAACTAACATTCTAGCTGGCTTTCTTTAATAAATGCTATTGCTTCTATATCATAGGTAACCCCATACCCTTACATGTATAACCCCCTGCATTAGCCCAAGTGTGCACAATAGTCGGACGTTAAACACAAAAAAAAACCCTTGTAGTTAAGTATTTTTCAAAGCTATAGGCTATGTAAATAGGTGGATCAATAAGCAAAACCAGGAAAGATGGGACAACCTTAGAGGGTACTCTAATAATGAACATTTATTAAAAAAGTGTCCCTCTACAAGGGCTTAGAGGGATTGTAGGGATTTTGTATAGAGGAAAACTCAGGTAAGCCATGGGACTTATTATAGGGCACATTATTATGCCATGGTACACAGATCTCACTACTGTGATGATGGAAACTGTGTGTAGGTTATGCAGGAAGGAAGAGAAAATGCAGGATACATAATCTACAACCTTGTAGGGGTGAAGACTAGCTGCACCTATTGAGAGGTTTTAGATGTCCCTCGTAGTATCCAAGTCTAACACACACACAACACTACACTGACACTTACATTTAGAGAGGTGATAATAGCCTCGATGTGCTTTTCGCCTTAAAAAAATCTACGATTATAAGGTAGGAGACAAAGAGTGTTTTTTATCTTCCAGGTCTCCGAGAACCTCAATGAGCTAATTAGTAGAGCTCCTAATACTTATTGAGGGCACCAGTATACTAAACTAGAATTTGAGAGGCTTATTTGCCAAATAGGTTCTTCGGTCACTGTGCCAGGTGCCATAGAACCCTGGCATCATAGAACCTTAACAAATCTACCAACATCAACCCTGTAAACAAACCTACTAAATATAATCTAATAGGCTATCTAATTTTTTTTGTAGTTCCTTATTTTATGTTTAAAATATTAGAACATTTTAAACAGTAGGTTATGTTTGATTTGTTCGTTTATGATTTGTTCCTATTTTTAATTAGTTTAAGTTTACTATATTTTTTTATTATATTAAAATAGCCTTATTCCTTTGTTGAAACTGTGTATTAATGAATGCATTTTTTTATTCCTCTGAAGGTGTGGTCTTCTTGTAAGAATAGCTTTGATTCCATTTCATATTTAAATTACTTAAAATATTTTGTAAATTATGCCAAGTTTTTGCCAACTTTGCTCTGTATGTCTATATAGTATTCTCAGGAATGTGAGTGGAGAGGGATCTAATTATATAGAAGCTGAAGTGTATTTATAGACAATAGTTAAAGAAAACCAGCTAGTAAATTAGAAATTTAGGGAATGAAAGTAGGGAATAATGAACTTGAAATTCATTGTCAACAATTAGTACTCATTATTAATCTTGGTATGAATGAATTGTAATACTGCTTACTTGATCAGGCTATTGTTATATCTCAAAATTATTGTTTAAACAAATTTGATAAGTAATTTTTTTTTGTAAAACTTTTGTTTATTTGGAATTTAAAGTTTTTTTAACATTCACAAGTGTGTCAAGCCCATTATTTTATAGGTATTCAGATTTTAATTCTTTATAATTTTTTGAGATAATAAAGTCAAATGTTATTAAAGAACAATGTAAGCCTAATAAAAATAGATAAGCATAACTGCTAAGAAGTAACAGACATTTGTAACTGGAAGTACCTTAAATTCTATTGGAGAACAAATTTTTTCAGTAAAATTTAAAGAAACGTATTTTTGTAAAGTCATTTTACAAACAAATCAATAAGAAAACATAAACAAGTCCAAAAATGTGTATATAATTTAATTTTTAATCTTTAGATACAGAAAATTGTATTTTGTATGGAATGTTACCAGTCAGTAGTTTAATTTTCTTAATAAACCTTGCATGAATACCGGTATATATAACTTAACAAAATCAGTAGATCATTACCACAGTTCAATATCATACAGTCTTAGTATTCAAATGTAGCTTGTATTACTGTATTATGTTGGGTAAAAAATTTTAAACTGTGAATTTTTTGTGTAAAGTAAGCTAGTACAAAGTTCTGTAATTGTGTTATATGCCCACTTGAAAAGCAGATTGTTAAGGGATACAATTCCACATTTAGTTCTACGACTGTATTAAGGTATATTAAACTGTGGTAGTATTATTGGTTGCATTGGTTATAACACTTAATGTATTATTACTTATAAAACATAGAAGTAAGGTATTAGGTTATAGCATGTATGAACATTAGCATGAGTATGTAGTACACTAATACCTGTTGCATGAAGCTTGTTAATTGTTACATGAAAAGTTTATATTATTTATTATATTTATATTGATAAAAAGGTAATTTAATAAATGAACTGTTTTATAATAAAGATAAAGATATGCAGCAATTTTTAATATAAGCAAGCTATATCTTGTATATTTAGGTGACAAGATCCAATACACATTTGGTAATTAATTATAAATAAGAGGTACTTAACTGTGAATAAAGAATGTTTTAAACTTTTTTTTGTGTGTAAGGTAATTAATATAACCCCATATTAAATCTCAATAGCCTAATCTTAATTTAAAATTGTTAAATTAACCGTCTTGATTGATATAGCAGTTAAAATTATCAGCTAGGAAAATGAATTTCTGGGTCATTATATCATTGCAAAATGTTCATTCTTAACTCCAATCTTAAAAGTCACTTGCCTAGTGTCTATATTGTAAAATTTAGAAATTCCATATGCAAACGTATCCATATTATTGATATTAAAATAAATGTATTCATAGTAAAATTAGTGTTGTTTTCGTGAAAATAACCCTTATTGAAAAAATAAGAATAGGCCGAGTGTACAAAATTTAGAATGTCATAGTGATGTCTACATATAACATAAACTTATTGGGTGCTTTCCCCTGTAAAATATGGTTGTGGAAGTGTTAGGAATAAAAACTGAAAAATTGGATCTTTAGATATTGTCACATAACATTTTTGTCATATTTTTTTCATATAGTTTAAGACCGCCCACTGATTTTAAAAAAAACAAAACAAATTGTATTCAGGAGTATTCAAAAAACTTGTCACCATTGTTAAAGTTTGTTTTGTTAGAAAAAATAAAACAATTTTTTAGATTTTTTTTATCTTTCAAATTTCTGCCAATAATTCCCGAATTGGATTTTCTTGGACATAGTAACTTGTCATTTTGTTTGGAACGACGTTAAAGGCTTAATTTCATCTTCTTTAAAGTAATAATAATCGAATGTAAGGAAGTTTGTGCAGTGTTTATGTACCATTAATGTCAACTTTTTCAAAAATAATTTATTCATTTAATCAATTTAGTAATGTACTTTTTCAGTTTTTTTAACGCAACACGTATTTTTAAACGTGTAGCCTTTTATACTTAGATCCCGCAGGAGGGTGCAGACTAGCTGCACCTATTGAGAGGATTTAGACGTCCCTCGCTGTACCAGAGTCTAACAAACACTTACACTTACAACACTACACTTATGACTTTAACACTTTACACTCACACTTACATTTAGGGAGGCAATAATAGTCTCAATGTGCTTTTCGCCTTAAAAAAAAAAAAAAATACTTAGACTATAATATGTGTGTTTACAACTATTGTCTTATTTTATTTTAATTCAGGTTTTTGAGTAGAAGTAAAAACAGATGCCTTGATTCATTAAAATAAAAATAAATGTTTTTTACACATTTCTGTATGTTTTATGTAACAAAGTGAGATATTCAGAATAAAACTTTTAAGAATACATCCAATTTTTATCACTTTTATTCTGTTATTGTACTTGAAGGAAATTATCTTACTAATAATCCAAATATTATTAAAAAAATTAAATAAATTACTTTATAGAGCATACATACAGAAATGTAGATGCTGGCAACGTTGACTCCAAACTAACTGGAACTATTTAAGGTAGCGACATTATTTTACAGCCACTTCCTCTTTCTGGAGAACCTTTGTACCAAGATCATACCAAACTTAACGTCTTTGTAGAACTGAAATTGTAAAAAAGAACTGTTATTTTCCTCTTTATGTCAAACATATAATGAAAATAAATGATTACTTGTGTCAAGCATATCATTTGAACTCCTTTATCTTAAAAATACGCACCAATTTTACTCTAAAATAATTTTGTTTTAATATAAAATTTAGACAGCTAAGTAATATGAATACACGGAGCTATCAAGAAGTGTGACATATCTAGAAATAAAAGCTCTTTCATATTTATAAATGTGAGTGTACTAACCTATAAGGAAGTAGCTTTGTTTTAATGATCCTCATAATTTAAAAAGGTTCAGTGATTAAAAAACAATTACTTTTAGTTTATTGGCAGTCAACCAACCATGAGCTTGCTATTCGAGATCAAATGATGTTATCTGTTATGGTTTATTTAATCTGTATTAAGGCCTTCTGCGTGTTATTAATCTTGAGTATGGTGCAGTACCTAGTAGTTGCAGTAGTTAAACTGTGTAAAGTATTTATGGTCTTCTTAATGCATCTAGGATGTCATAAATTTGTTTTAAAGGTAAGTTATAATATTGATAAATATTATCAATTAATTAAATTAACGTTTAATTAAAAATATTCCTTTCAATCAGTTCTGGAATGTGTTCGTTTTACTTAATGGGGCATTTTGTTTTAATGGTACGTTTAAATCATCTATTAAATCTCTAGTTGCGTTTTAAATAGATGTTTCACCATTATACTGATTTGTTAGGACTATACACTTAAAACACAGCCCAAGCCGCCTCGGTGGCCAAGTTGATAGCGTACTGTGCTTTCACCCTGAGGACCTGGGTTCGATTCCCGGCCAGGGCTTGGCATTTTCACATGCTATAAATCATCTCATCGTCTGCATTAGCTCAAGTGTGCACAATAGTCGGACGTTAAACACCAAAAAAAAAAAAACAGCCTAATATAATACAGGTGTGGAGACATTTTCTACTTAGTCAGTGAAAGCATTCTTTTACAGTCAGCAATTATAATAATGAATTGCTTGGAGTATTAATAAGACCTTGATAACTCAAACCTCGATAATCAGATCCCTTGATAACTCGTTTTTTTTAATCTCTTTGAAATCCTCATAACACTGTGGTAAGAACTCCTGAATAAGTAGAAATTATAACTTCAATAAGCTGAATTTTACGTGGTTTTGATAATATTTTGAAAACATCAATAACTCTGAAATTTTGTTCTGGCTAACCTTGTAAGTTGAAGTCCTACGCTGCGAACCTCATTTACTCGAAGTTCAGCTCTAGCTCAGTGCTCAAGCCTGGACAAGAATGTTTGCACCTTTTGCATTGGTTAGATGGTTCTTCCCTTCCACCTGTTCCCCACTGACTGTCACTGTCACCCTGTGGTTTGTTCGTGCTGGTTTCATATTGTTACGCAGATGGTTTTTTCCTGTATAATGTTACATGTAAAAAGAAGTTGTAAAACATTGATGGTGAAATCGAAGAGGACATTTATTAAAGTGGTAAATTTTGTTTATGTGTTTAACATCCGACAATTGTGCACACTTGGGCTAATGTAGACGATGGGATGATTTATAGCGTATGAAAATGCCAAGCCCTGGCCGGGAATCGAACCCGGGTTCTCAGGGTGAAAGCCCAGTACGCTATCAACTAGGCCACCAAGGCGGCTAAAGTGGTAAATGGTGGCAGTGTTAGGGAAGTAGGAATATATAGTTTTGTATAAAAATACAGTACAGTGTGTTCATTTTAAGGTTTACTGTATAATGTAGTTTTGTTTTTTTAATACAATATCCTACAATTTTGAGTTATAGAGATTAATCGTGAAAAACTTTCAGTTATAGAGATTTTTGATGGGCAAAGATTGTCGAATCTAAATAACGTGATTATCTTGTTGTGATGACCATGATAACTAGAACCTTATGTACCGAAACTCCTTGATGATTCGAATTTTTTAGAATTCCCTTTAGATTTAAATTACCAAGGCCCTGATATATTACATAGTTGCAAATTCACAGTATTAAGCTTCTTGGTGGTAAGCTAAGTATACATTTACCAATGTATAGACGTTATTAAAAGGACTTTATTTAAAATTATATTTAGATTGTATATCAATGTTTAAGCCGAAATAAAGTTAACATATGAAAAACGGTGATCAATAAATCAGAAATATTTGAACCCTTACATACTGTTAAAACAGGAGCATGCATCAAAGTCTGTATGATAGCAGGCAGTTTGCTACAAGTCTGGAGGTTCAAGGTACAAAGGTGTGTGTGTGTGTGTGTGTGTGTGTGTGTGTGTGTGTGTGTGTGTGTGTGTGCATATGTATGTGTGCGTGTTGAAAAATGGTTTGCATTGATTCAACACTACTGTTTCTAGAAGAAACATTTTTCCAACATTTCGCCTGACATTTTAAAAATGATTCTTGCTCCAAGTTTGGAATTGAAATGAAGAAATTTAACAATTTCCCTTCTTTTTATAATCTTCGTATGATTAAATTTGTAAGTGGGCAGGCCTGAAGTTGATGTAAATCGAGCAAATATTAATGCATGTTTGCCCGGCTGATTTTAGTCCAATGAAATTGACACTGCCAAAGTGATTTATAAGACTGCACTTAAGTCAGACGCAATTGCGAGCAGCCTTCCAAATAACAGGTAAATTGTGCGTTATGTATTGTTCAATTTATTTCATCTAAATCCAGTTCATAATTTATAAATACTTCTTTCTATAAGCACCAAAAAGAACCCAGCTACACCCGTGGCAAATTTAGAAGAACTCTGGGTGGAGGGAAGGCAATGACTAAGATTGGAAGCTGTTTTTTGGTGTATGGCTTACTTTCCAGAAAAAAGGTGGCTTCTTCTTCAGAAAACTTTTGAAAATTTAACACTGAAAAATTGAATTTAACACACTTTTAGGCTAGAATTATTGTTTTTGAAAAAAGGTTTTTGTTTGTTGAAAACCTGACTTAAGTAATTGTAACTGTAAGGATGTTACAAGTACCTTATGGTGGTTGTTTTTATTCTGATTTTCTTCTTCTTCATCCGGATCACCCACTTTGGGGTACGCCAAATCAATTACTTTGATGTGTGTTAGCTGCCTTCCGCTGTATCCAATACTGCTTCATTCTATCCGAGGCTGCCTTCCTTCTTTCATCCGAGACTGCCCCGCCCCTTTTAGATGTTGGTTTTTCTTGGAACCTTAGGTTTTCATTATGTAAAAGTTTTCGCAGTTTAAGTACATCGTCAATCATCTCATCTGATATCGCCAGCTCAGTTAAGTCCTCCTGGACCCGCCTGAACCAATTACTCTTCGTTTTCCGATCTCTGAAGAAAGCAAAGATCCGCCTAGTAAGTCTACTGCTGTTCATCCTACTAATATGGCCATAAAAACTAAGTCGTCTTTTCCTCATGCTATATGAGAGTCTCTCAATTTTGAGATACAGGTTTTTATTAGAAATCAACTTTACTTCATTATTTCTGATTTTATTAAGATAATATTACAAATAATTTTAAAATTGTAAAACGTAACGAAAAGAATTATTTTCAATTACTGTAAAAACAACTGTTGTATTGTTACTGTTAATTTCTTTAAGTATATTTTGAAACTTGTCCAGTTTATAGCGATATTAATATTTGGCAAAAATTTGAAAACAATTGCAGCCATTTTTTTTGTTTTGTCCGACATTAATTTTAATTAACTGTATGTTGGATTGAAACAAAACAAATATTGAAACGAAAAAAATGTGAAATAAAAAGCTATGAAATAAAAATCTTAGCCCCAAATTCCGTAACAACCAATTACTCCACATGAGTAATGAAACTCTTTACCAAAAAACAGAAACACTATCAGACACAATAAGAAAAAGGAGAATTGATTTTTATGGGCACATCCTCCGAATGGACAAAAATAGACTAACAAAAATATATTTGACTACTTTCGCAATAGAAGAGCCAAACCACTTTGGTTTAGAGAAACGGAGAAAGACATAACAGAACTGCAGATCACTGACACTATGCTCATGGACAGAATAACCAAGGACAAGAAGCAACGGTTCCAAGGCAAAGTCAAATCCAAGCGAACGATCCAAATCTCTGACGAAGAAAGAAAAACAAGATCACAACGAATGAAGCAATACTGGGCTACGAGGAAGGCACAGAACATTAAAAAGTGATTGATTTAGTGTACCCCAAAGTTGGGTGAAACAAATAGAGTATGATTTTAAAAAAAACTTTGAATGGTTGTCATTTTCAGGATCGGTTCACACACACACACACACACACACACACACACACACACACACACACACACACACACACACACACACACACACACACACACACACACACACACACACACACACACACACACACGCACGCACACGCACGCACGCACACACACACACACACACACACACACACACACACACACACACATTTTGAACTTCATGTAAAAACAAATTATTTGTCTTGTAGAGTTTAACATATAACATTTAAATATGTTAAAAGTGATAGCCTGACAGATTTTCGTAGTCTATAATTAAATTAGGTGCTTCAATATAGTATATTCTCTACTATAGAGTAGAGAAAGTAAAGAGAAAGAGTAGAGAAAGTAAAGAAAAACAACGTATTTTATACTCAGGACCGTAAACTATATCCAATAAAATTCCTAAAACATTTTGTTTGCTCTCCAATATGGCAAAATGAATAGTAAAATGAATACAAATGTACTATCGTTCACTTAATGTAACAGCAAACACATGTTGATAATGCCATGTGGTTTTCTTATCACCATTGTGTTGTATTGTGACACACAATTAGTTTATTTTGCTGGCGGTTTGTTATCTTAAATTCTTTCCGCCAATTCGGTTAGGCATAGTAATATTTCTTATCTGTTAAGTTAAACAAAATAAATCCGATATTTTTATATAAAATCGGTATTCCTAGTTGTAAGATAATAGTAGATGATGATATGGCCTACTTATCTAGAACTAGTTAAGAACAAATCTGAAATGCAACTAAATTTTGTAATATTGTAAATGTGTTCGCACAGCATTGTGTTGTAACAAAGAATTACCTGAAATCATGTGTCGTAAAACAGTGGCAAAATAAATTAATTCCAAGATGGAGGTAGAAAATACCAATTTTTTTGAAAAATTAAATGCTAACTACCTAACTGTGATTGGTGTTGGTTTGGGAAAGCTAGTATGCATTTAAAACTAACTTTTGTAATATATAACCAAAAGGAAATAGCGAATCTGTGTATTCAAAAATATATTACGTTCAAACTAAAAGGAATCATTACAGTAAAACAGAATAGAATGAAAAAAATCATCGTGGTACAATAAACTTTTAAATTTTCTAGATTTATTTTATGGAAAAACATAAGTTGCTGATTACAGTGTTATTGACATAACATAACCTAACCTAATTTTTACAAATAAAAATAGAGTTTATGATTTTCTTTTCGCTTCAAACAGTTAGTGTAAAGCAAGAAATGTAACAAGCCCAATTATATAATAAAAGTAAATAATTTATTTAAAATGTAAACTTTTATATTCTGTTTCAGGTGAACAGGCTACATGGATTTTCTCTATCCAAAACATTTATCAGTTTTTCACTCCTGTTTAAATGAAAAACTTGTAACAAAACTGGAGATGAGACTTTTCAGAAAGTGTAAGTAGGCTATTCTTAGCGATGGATTACTCGTTCAGAGCCCGCAGGGGGTGCAGACTAGCTGCACCTATTGAGAGGATTTAGACGTCCCTCGCGGTACCCGAGTCTAACACACACTTAACACTTACAACACTGCACTGACGACTTTAACACTTTACACTCACACTTACATTTAGGCAGGCGATAAAAGCCTTAATGTGCTTTCCGCCTGTGTGTGTGAGCTCTGTGGTGTGTGTGTGTGTGTGTGTGTGTGTGTGTGGCAGTGTGTGTGTGTGTGTGTGTGTGTGTGTGTGTGTGTGTGTGTGTGTGTGTGTGTGTGTGTGTGTGTGTGTGTGTGTGTGTGTGTGTGTGTGTGTGTGTGTGTGTGTGTGTGTGTGTGTGTGTTTTCAAAGGCCTTTGGCCTTTTGGACAGCTAGGGTAAAATTTACTGTGGTGCCTATGTAAAGGACGCGTTTTTAAGATATTTAATAGAAATGGGTATACATATACTTTTGAAATAAATTTGAAAATCATTTATTGATTGTAGTGGTAATGATTATTATTGTAAAAATAACGTTTATTTAAATATAATTATTAGCAAATAGTATTAAATAACTAGTATAGATAAATAGATAACTAAAAACCTAGACATCGGTGCCCTAACTGAGCTAGCGCCCTAGCACGACTTCGCCCCCCCCCCCAAAGGCGGCACTAATTAGCGGCTCCTTTATACGAAGTATAAAAATAGACCCTTTATTATCTTTAAGTATCCTGAAAAGCAATTTACTCTTCGTCATTGTTCTTGCTATCTAGGAATGACACTCGATGCAAAGCTCCGATGGAAGGTGCATGTAAAAAAGAAAAAAAAGGAGCTACAGCTCAAATTCAATAAAATGTTTTGGCTTATTGGAAGAAATTCAGAACTTTCGATAGACAACAAGATACTGCTATACAAGCAAGTTCTAAGACCAATATGGACTTAGAGTGGTGCACCACTCTGGGGATGTAAAAGAAAAAGCAATAGTAAAATTATTCAAGTTTTTCAAAATAAAGTATTGAGAACGATTGTCAACGCCCCTTGGTATGTGAGAAATGAAAACATACATAAGGACCTAGGTGTTGAATATGTTCAGGAAGTCATTAAAAAGCTCTTGGTTAAGCATTATTGCAGGTTAGAACAGAATAATAATACAGAGATTGTCCAACTACTATGCCGCAGTGACAACATCACAAGAAGGCTGAAGAGGACCAAGCCAATTGACCTCTCCAGGCCGTAAACACATTGGGACCAGCCGTCGGACTGCACCCCAGCACACAGTGAACACAATGATAAAGAAAAATTACTAGATGGGGCACGCCTCAGTTGTAATTAATATAAAAAAAAAAAAAAAAAAAAAAAAAAAAAAAAATTGCTGCATTATATTCGCCTTGGGGCACGATGATAATCTTAAAACCGGTGATGTTTTCAGAATGAATAGTACACGGCTGCGCAGTATGTTGACCAAATTTACAATATAGTTCGAAGCTCGAGTATAGATCAACATATATCGTCGATGGTCAACGTATAGGGGAGAGCCTGGAAAGGCACTTTTATACATGCACAGTTTTATAGCGGGGAAACAGTCTTTCAACACTGTTCTTCTACTATCGTTTGCTCAAGGTCACAGTAGGATTACGTCCAACCTTCAAAGAACCACATGAGACGACGCTGCGCCTGCGCACTTGTCACGTGAGCGAACGCAGCGTACTATCATTTACTCAACACTACGCTAATATGTTGGTCAGTAGTTACATTAAGGAATGACCGTCGATCAGATCACCCCTACTTTAACGTCCTGTCGTACGCCTTACGTGTTACTGGCAACAAAATGCGTTTGCGGACAACTCGGTAGGATTTCAATTTCAGCAATGAAGGATTGTAAGTGTTGAAAATCTTGGCCGCTTCTCTTATGGCCAACATAATGTTTTCTTTTTAAATAATGTAGGCCTAATTTTGTTTTGGACTCAGACCTAATGGGTAATCCGCCATCAATACGCCAACAACTCGTATAATCGCCCCGTATACGGGCTATAGGCTATCTTAAAATATTTGCCAATATTAATATTAAAACAAATTCAGAAATCTTAAAAAAATTTGCGCTGGTGGTTTTATAAGTATAATACTGTATTTGCAAGGAAGGATGTGATTTTTTACATTTAAATTGTTTACAATAATTTTTGTAGAAAGTATCTTCTTTTAAAATCTGTTTGAACAATTTTTAAGAAAGGACGAATGAAAATATTTTATTATCTGTATAACCATTTGTAGTAAATCTAGAATAGAACATGTAATTATTGTAATAGTACAAAGCTCCTAGAGTTCTTTATTCAGTTTAATGTACAGTAATTTATACGCTTGAATTTGGTTTGCAGATTTGTAATGCACAGATCGAACTTAAAATCTAAGAACATTTAGATCTGTTAGCTGCTTCATTTTCGTTAAAATTCAATTGCACAAAAATATTTTCACAAGTAACAGCTGTTTATAAATCTATCTTTTTTAGGGAGGATCTTGACGTAAGAATGAATACACCGCCGACTAGATTTGTCAAAATATTTTTACTTGTGGTATTCGTAGTTATAGTGATTCAGTACTTTTACACGTCCGTTTTCGAATCTCACTGGATTGAACCTCTTTTCGTTTACAACTCGTCGTTGCTAGCCAAAAATCATATATATGTTCTTGGTGGTCGATCTAATAACAGTTCTGAAAGAATCTTATCCAGTTCGACAAACAGCTCGCAGGTGAGAAAAGTTTTTAATTATTTTGTTAATTAACAGGTAAAATTAATAATTTTTAATCACTATTAAGTAAGTTATTTAATTGATTCCTTTAATTGAATGGACAAATAACGAAGCAGTTGAATAATTTCTGTTATTGAACTAAAAATTATGTTTTCTCTTCAATTTTTATTTTAATTACTGTAATTTCTTTGAAAACACGACAAATTAACATAGCTAGTTTTTAACAACATAACCTGAAACTTACTGTAGCCTACCAGCTGTTCAATGAAATCAGCTGATCTTTACGAATTAATATAAAACAAGTGATATTTTAATATAATTTCCAAAATCAAATTAACGATTCATTTCATGCACTTACATCGGTCAAATTTCTTCGTAGTTTCCGTAATGTAGTGGTTATCGCGTGTGCCTCACACGCGCAAGGTTTCCGGTCGATCCGCGAGGTAACACATTTTTAATTATAAATAATTTAATATGAGACTTGCGACGCGCAAAATACACTGTTATGTACCAATATAAAGATGTTCTTCGCATCACGAGTCGCGCAAAATTCAACATAAAAACCAGCCCTAAAACACGATACATGTTAAAATAAACCAAGTGTAATAGTTAATATAACCTACAATATAAAGGTTATCGTTAGGGATGGGAACTTCTGCTATTTTAAAAAAATATCAACGAACTGTTTGTTGGAAAAAAATAACTGTTTGGAAAAACAGTTTGAAAAAACAGGTTTAGAAAAATGAAACTCTAAGTTGTATTAGCAGCTAAAACATAAGCACAAATCAGTTTTCTAAGATTACTTTTTCATTCCCATTACCACCATGTCTTTAACTGTTTTTGGGTGTAAAGCATTTAGAAAAAAAATAATTAAATGAAGTAATAATTAAATTACATTCTCAAAACGTAATATATATGAATGCCATTTTATATTTACAAAATGCAATGAATTTTTAATAGAAGCATTATTTCTTTTTACTTAAAAATTAAATAGCTTTTGCATATTTACTGAAATGCAAACAATTTAGAATATTTTTAGTTGATTAAAAAATATTGATGATTGATAATAAATATAAAAAATACATTTAAATAAAATTAGGTTATGTATTAAAATTAGGTTATGTGAGATGTTAATGTCATATTTTTATTTGGGAGAAAGTAGGTTTTCATTTTTCAGCACTGAAAAAAGTAACGTTAATAAGTAAAATATAGTAATAAGAACATAGGCCAAATATGTTTAAATAAAATTGGCTCTATATAGTTACAAAATTATAGGTTATTAACATTAGGTTATTACAGGTTAATGATAGGTTATTAACCTAAAATAACCTAAAATTATTCAAGATATATACAAGAGTAGATATTGTGAATTTTAAAAAGTCCACACATCCAATAAATAATTAAAAACTATGCACTTAATTCTAAAAACATAAAAAAAGTAAAAGAAAACTTTCAAAATTGTCCACTAAATATTTTTTAAATTTCTAAACACAAAGTAAACTACGGAGAAAAACTAATATAAAACACAACTATGGCTGTTTTTACAGTTTAAAAAAATGTTTGAACAACAAATTTTACATTTAAAACTTTCAAACAACTCGTTTGAAAAATAGAGATAAACTTTGACAACGCCCAAACAGTTCTTACTTCACTACGTTCCAACAAGAAATAGAGGGAAAAAGTATAGCAAATAGCAAGTTAAAGTAAAGGTGTTTGCACTGTTGTCAACAGTTTAACAGGAAAATAGCAAGAAAATATTTTAGCGCTTGCGGCAACGTTCGAATAGAACGTAGGTGTTGGGGAAGTCCAAACTGTTGTTCCTTGTTTAACAAATAACGATCCAGTCCAATTCAAACTGTTAGTTTCCGTTTGACAAAGCAGTTTGTTTTTCGTAAATAGAATAACAGTTAGTTTTAACAGTTCGGAGTTTTCTTACCCATCTCTAGTTATCGTATGTTGTAGACCATGGGTGGTCTAAACGTCGATAGCGGGGTCTTGTGAAGTCAATTATTTGTTCTAA